>DWEM01000262.1:0-21462 GCA_018245935.1 Agara belti belti
TTATTTACGCGGGAAAATCTTTGTGACACATTGAATTCCACGCGGGCGCAGCCGCGGGCAAAGCTAGTATACATATATCTATGTTTATCAGCTGTCCGGTTATCATAACACAGGCATTGAATTGCCTAATTTGGAATCGGATAGCCGTGTGTGGAATCGTCCCCAGATATTATTATTATTATTATATGTATTAATGAAGCGTTAAATAGTTGTCCTCAGCGCTGTGTACTAATTTCTATCCGTTTAAAACTAGAATTTTATTACTACAAGTATTTGATACTGACTGGCCCATATGGGAATGAGAAATTTTCCAGCTGTAAAAATTATCACATATTTTCATTCAAAATACAAAAACACACAACTAATGCGGTCAGCACACGAATTTTTGTCCTTACTGGCAATCAAACCTAGGATGTCCAATTTATCACTAGACCAAGAGACCAAGAGACCAATTGAAAGGCGCTATTCTTTAAGTGGCATACAATACAATTGTATTTATCAATATGTCACCTATCATGAACGTACTTGTACATAATATACGTATTTACAATACAACGTGATTCCGCCTGAGTCTTTGACTTGTTTAATTCTAGCAAAATTGGAGCAGGTTCGTCTAATTACGAGTGGAGCACCGGAATGTGGACAGGAATGGCGATTCCGCCGCTCTCTCCGAATTCTTTAAGAGCGTTTGACAGGCGAGGAGGGTGCTCCGTGACTTTGATGACAGCCAACGCCCAAGATCTTGCAATTTTTATTAAGAAAAATAAGGAGATTTTTTATCTTAAAAAAAAACCATTGAAAAAACCAATTTATTATTACTATTATTCCACCATGCAGGTCCTAACGGCATTGGCAGAACACCGAGTGCCATACGTCTGTCCCTTCGAACCTGTTTATATTTACAAGCCGCTTTTAGAGAATTTTGTGTTCATTCAATTCAATTTCAAGCCGTCATCTGCTATCAGCCGCAATCTGATCTATTTCGTCCTCATAAACGAGTCTAGGTCTTCTCCGAAACTTTGCTTTGTTAAAGTTAAAACAGACATTCCGTGTACATGTCCAAGCCGTCGGAGCAGACCCTGTTTTTACCTTTTCCACGCAACAACAATTTCATATCATAGAACATTCAGCATAATATACCAGAAGGGTCAGTTCAAGATTTCTGTATATTTGTTTACGTACATACATCCGGTCTTCGTTACATCCTTTGACAAATATAACTTGCTCGTGTGTTTTATTTTCATATTTGCCACATTCTCCTTGAAATTATTTTCGTATTGTATTATTAGTTGTTCACTGTCAATAATCTTTTCTTGACAGAACATACTCATATAATTAGAAACGATAAGGAAAATATAACACGTATAATTTAGGGGTCGGTTTAGCGTGCCACAACGTCATGTACGAACATGATTGCAAATTTTCATTTATAACCAGAAATCTTGCGTAGACAGTGCTATTTGTATAACTACCGTGTTTGGATGACACCCATGCACCGGAAGTTTTTATTACTATTATCATTATATTATCACGCCAGGACAAGGCTATCTTACCTCACTACCTTCGGTATGAAGGTGTGGAAGACTAAAAAACTAATGGACTACAGCAAGCGTCGTAGATATCAGCGTAGCATCATTGCTTTTTGACGTAAAATTTCGTGTATTTTCACTGGACTTCATAAAGTAAAGAGCAATATATTTGCAAATTTATGTGCATTTGTCCCTAATAAATTAACATGTTAAAAAGTATTTTTTTCATGAACGGCAAGGTTTTTGAAGAAACTGAAATTCCCTTACAGATTGTTTTCTGCACAAATTGAAAGATTTCGAAAATGTAGAGGGCTAAACCGTACTCATTGGCGAGTAATATGTTGATAGGGATCAGTTTGCAAAATAGTGTCATAGCTCTCAAAGTTTTCGTTTTTGCCACATTTTGTATTTTTATACGATTTATTACTCGTATAAAAATACGATTCATTTTAGAATCCCTATCGACATGCGCTTTTAGGTTTCGTACGTCCGTTTCAGTTGGCAAGCTTCGCTGTTCTCGAGTCGGAAAACAGCTAAACACCTTTTTCATATCTGGACGCCCCAAAAGTGCATCATCGGCGTTGCTAATTTCGAAGACGTTACGGCATCGGGCACGGACCGGCGCTGCAGTGCGGGACTGAGGCCCCGGAGAGGCGAGGGGCGCGGGGGCGGCGCGGCGCGGGGGAGGGGCCGCGACCCGGTCACGAGTCACGAGTCGCGAGCCGACAGCGCGGCCGCGGCGCAAGCCTGCGGTGCGCGCCGTCCGCCTCACAACCTAACCTCTAATTGATAAACGTGTTATTTCCACTCATGTTTGTTCAATAAATGTTTAATATTGACGATTTGAATAGAGCGATATCTATAGAGTAGTGCAAAACATTCATGCGGTCCGCTCGAGGTGCGCGATCTAGCGGCTCGTAAGGACAGTGTACACACAGCGAGGTCGGTTGTACGCTGTGTTCAATTGTGCATCTGTTCAACGATTGTGTGTTTAAACAATAGTGTCGTTGTATTGTGCTTGCGACTATATTACGGTATAGGTCGACTTTAGTTTGTCTTTTATTATATTTCTTTAAATCATACCTTTTGTAACGATGATTATTTATAGTAAGAAGGATATTTATTTAAGAATAATAGTCGAACAATGAGCAAGGGAGCTATTGCATTGAGCACTAATGAGTTCAAGTGTTAATTAGCCATCTTTTTAATTAGTTGCCAAAGCCGAAGAGATTGTTTATCGTGTATTTATCTAGTTCTGTTTCTATTTCTATACAAAATAATCTTCAGGTTGCAAAACCACGTGATTGTAATAGATCAAATATGATAATGATAAGTTGCAGATGTTATATCCACATGGCATACTTTACATAAGTGTGTTTCTACGTAGTTTCCGTCAACCTGTACGCTCGTAACAGGGACGTTAGTATATTTAAACGTTAAGTGCAATAGAAATGTGGACTTGATATAAACAGTGAAGTGAGTGCGTCGCAAAGATGATTGTCGAAATACAGGAGGTAATGCTTTACCCACCCCGCGTAGACCAACCATAATGCCACACGGAATGACCCCACTCATCGCTCGCTTCACTTCCTGTAGAATCAACTGCAACAATTTGTTTTATAATTCATCTTATCGAGTGACATAATTAAAACATATAGTTTTTATATACACCAGTTACAATAATATCCGTTTAAAAAAAATACAGTAACGAAATTTGTATTTACATTGTTTTAAAATATCATATTATTTTATGTTATTATCTGCTGTTCTACAGCTAAATAAGTGTCTTCACAGCTAAATAACTAACATTCAGTCATTATTAGAGCTTTGAATAATGTTTTTGCTAATGAGAAAAATTCTAGCAATTACTTTTTTGGTTAATTATGCTGTGTTCAAGTATTAATTACCTTTGATATTCAACAGTTATATAAAATATATTGAACACCTAAATCCATTGAAAAGTAGTTGCTTGGTCCAATCCTGAAAATGTAGAGCACTTACACTCTATCAAAAAAGTGAACTCGACTGGAGCGGCATCGACAGGTCTCTCTTTCTCAAGATCAATGAAAAATAGGCCACTGAGGTGCCTTTCGTCTGGGAATTTATCTGCTTCGTTATAGTCCTGAAAAAGATATTGAATTTATAATGAGTTTTTGCGGGAAGGGCACTTTCAGATGTATATGTATATGTACATTTAAAATGTGTGTTCATACGAAGGTACGATTTTGAACGTGCTTAAAGTTCTTGTACTATAGATTATTCGATAATATACCATGTTGTTGATCGTGTTTAAAATTAAAAGAAAACTGTGCTATGCAATTTTTTGTTACAATAACATTAAATAATAATTAGACAAATATATTCGCGACAACGATATATGTTTATTTTCTGACCTACCTTACACGCTGACGAGCAACCTTCTCGTGGTGAAAATCCTTGACCAGCAGTAGGACGAACTCGAGTTTAGATTACAGATCGTACAGGCCAGTAGGTCAACGCACAGTGCGTGCGAGGTGAGGGGCGTGTCAGTGAGGGGCGCTGCAGAGGGGTTAGAGGGGGGCGAGGGCGCAGGTCGTGCGGGCGTTGCACCGCTGCAGCCAGTACAGGCACTACGGATGCCGGCTACGCACTACGCTCGTAGCTCCGCTACACCGTAGCGCTCGGTCACCGGCTCTACATCCACACATCAAATGCTTTAAATCTTATTGTTTTGTAACTATCAGTTAAAATGAATGGTGATGAATTGTTTGCTTGTGAAAGAAAAATAATAATGCTATGAACTTTTTGTCCTTTTTAATATCATTTAAGTACGTATATCGTTCTTATAAAAATGTTTAACAACCCAATGTTCTAAATGTATTGGTATAAAAAGTAATCAGGTATTTCGCGATTCAAATACGACAACAACGCTATGTATAAAATCAACTGGTGCTGTCTAAAAGTAAAAGTTTCTTAATGAAAATTATTTTCAGAAAAACTTCATGATCAAGAAAGTAATAAGTGAAATATGATCAATTTTAAAAGCTTAGGATCACCTCAGTGAATTATATTTACTCGTAATAACGATGACTGTAGTAAATTTTTCCGTAAGTGTTACATTAAGTACAGTCGGTCGAGTTTAATTTTGCGTTTTAAAACGAACATCACCACGCCATTAGATACTTCAATCTCATTAAAATATCAGTCATCTAGAGTTCCTACTGCCATAAAATTGCATGAGAAAATCAGAATTTTATCACATTGCATAACACAAATAATACTGTAAAGTTAGTATTGCCTCAATAGATGAAATCGCAACATGTGGCAGTGTATATTGCGAACTGCTTTTTAAGTTTAGGCTTTTTGCTGTAGAGAGGTATGTAAATTATGAATTTTGTTTACAGGAGGTTAGAGGAAAGAGGCCTTTCAAGATATGGGACAGTTCGCGGAACGTACGGAAGGGGCTAGTGGTCACTAGCTTCGAGGAGCTCATACACAGAGGTATGTATAAGTTGTAGCGTCTTCGGTTCGATTCCCACATAAAGCTAATATTTATTTAAGCGATGAGCTATCTGTTTTAACTGGGTGTACAATTATCTATTACCATATCAGCTGTCTGGTTCCTCCAACACACACAGGCTCTGCCTAATTTGGGATCAGGTCGCCAACGCTTAAGTTGTTCCGACACTTACTATTCTAATAATATAACAATATATATTTAAACTAGTTACCTTATGAACAGTTGTCGCGTCCCTGCTACAATTACATTTAGAAAAAGATTATGCTTATAGCTTCCTCGCTAATATATTTTGTATATATTTCAAAGGCATATACATATTTCATATATTAAACTAAAGTTTTATTTATGAAAAATTATTATTAACGTGTAAGTCTATCGTCGTTTGTAAATGTAATTTTCTTTAAATATTTATTATGCCAAACACTTGTTATTACGATTTCGCTATTATGTATGAATGACTACCGTAATAGGATTTATCTAGAAGTGAATTGATAATAATAAGGATGTGTGATAATAATAATAGAAGTGAATTGATAATAACCTTAATATTAAGGTAGTCCAATAATGTAGGCTTCGGATTAACCGTCCTATTTATATATAAATGGATTTATGGTTTATTTTCATTTTCGCTTTGTAAGCTTTTAAGTAAATGTTTTTCAGTCAAATTCTTAAATGAAAACAGAAATATTTTTATCAATCATTATGAAAAAATAACTTTAAATAAATAAAAGTATTGTAGGTAAATAAACGGGATTTTATTATTTTCAAATTGTGTGTCAGTAAAGTGATACGTTGACTAAATGTGTCATGTAATTTTATATAACGTAGTAAATGTACAAATATACAGTCAGATTTGAAAAATGTCCTCTTCATAATAAGAGCACTTAAGCTCGCGCACTTGCCGTATTCTTGACGTAGCCCGCACTTGGGCTACGGCGTAGCGACGTAGCAACGTAGCTGTACATGTCTTTCTATCTTTCGGAGATGATTGCAGCTCGTAGTTAAATTCTATAGAAACTTCGCTCGTGTTATTCCGACACGATGTATAATAATGATACAGCATTTATTTACAATCGTGTTACTAGTGATGCTTTTCTTTGCACGTCGTAACATTTTGTTACATAAAAAAAATTACATGTACACATGCATGTATTATACACGTTGATAATATGATTTTACACGTAATAAGTAATTCAGTACATTTTCGTACCTTGTTTAGCACTTGAGTATGTAACGTTTTATTACTGTGTTAATATGTTTTTTAAATTTAAAACGACGGAACATGTTAGAAAATATTATTCTTAACAAGTTAACGGGTCGTACATGAAATGTGCTCGTAGCTAAAAGCCTTGGCCTAATAATCGGTCAGTAATACTCGCTATGTGCTAACCTATATTTCAACTTATACATCCGGTCCATTACAGTCTGCAGCTGGGGATGCAATGTTGCGAAATAAAATTATGAAGTTCCAATTCCATTAAACGGATCCAATTGTTCTCGCGAAGCAGAGTAATTAGATATAGAGACGGCAGAGCTTTTCATGCCTAATTAGAGGCGTCACGCTCGCCTCGTAGCGAGTAGACAACCTATAAATCGTTTAGCACCGAGTCAATAAAATTTTCCGCCGAGCCTCTCGCCTGACCCGCTTTAATCCTGCAGCCACCGGCCCTAGTTTAGTCTAGCCCCGCCTTATAAGCACTCGTATTGAAATAGAAGCCTTTATAACGGTGAAGCGGTTTCGTGTCGCCATTACCGGACGCGGCCTTAAGTTTTCTTTTTAGTTTAAAAACTCAGACGGTTGAAATGAAGGAATTTTATTTCGGATGGCAGCGTTCTGAATGAGAACGTCGTGGCTGGTTTTAAAAGTTAATTTATTAGAGTATTTTTATATACGAAGAAGTAAACAGTTTACAAAACTTTATTATAACTAAAGTAATAATGTCTTTATTAGTTTTATTTAATTAATGCATTAAATAAGAACATTATTCACTTGCAAAAACTTTATTACAAAGGATTAAGTCACTTCATTCTTCGGTTTCTTTTAAGTTAAATCTTAAACGAGTTGGATTATTATTAAAATTATTCATTGGAGAAACGATAAATCATGGATATAATTATTTTACAATAATTCAAAACTCGTACAAAGTTATGTAAATATTGTGGAGGATTTTTATCAATTAAGTTAATTTGTAGCGATTTAATAATGATAAAACATATAATTTTGGTAGGTAAGGAGAAGCTCTCGGTAGCGGCAGGTGAGCCGGTGCGGCTGGTGCTCGAGAGCGACGGCACGCAGGTGGAGGACGGCGAGTATTGGCGGACGCTGCCCCCTAACACGGTGCTGCTGCTGTTGCGGCAGGGCGAGCGATGGTACCCCACCGGTGTCGACGTCATCAAGGCCGGTCAGTCTCAACACTACTATAATACATATACCTATACGTAGGTCACATTTGAGAAACACCACTTTAATTACGAGTGTAACTTATTCCTTTATTTTGTCCTATTCCAGCAATATCGGCGATCCCAAAAATAGTATGCGAGACTATTCACGCGCTAGAGCTACACGATGAAACACCCTCATGGAAAATCATGGACAACAAAGGGCGAGTTACGGTGGTGCTGCATTGGGATCAACGGCCGCAGGCGTCCCCGGCGGCGCGGTCGCCGTCACGCCAGGCCAAGCCCGACCGGCGGCCCTCGCTCGTTATTCAAACGTCACTGGAGAGACCGCAGCCGCCTCCGCCGCACATCACGGTCGTGAACCACGACGAGCCGGGCCCGGCGCGGGCGCGACTCGCGCGCGCCTCCTCCTCGCTCGATCACCACGTGCACACCGCAGAGTGCAGGGCGGCGGCGACGCCCGTACCTCCGTCGCATACGCCGCTGCAGCGCCCCCCACCGGACGAATGCGACTTCCACTGCTGTGCACTCCACGAAGAAGGGCGCCGTATAGCGGTTCACAAAAGCGTAGCCACTTCGCCGATTCAAGACGCGCAGCCGCGAGCGTCACCTCAGGGTCGACCGAAAGGACACGTGCGATTTCTCGACGCCGAATCGGCCCGGCGCGGCGAGCGCGACTCCTCTGAAAGCGAAACGGAAAATACTCTCGTCGAGGACGAAGCGGTCACATCCGAAAAATTTCTGTTGCTGATCGATCAGCTGAGCGTAGACCAGAAGCGTCATTTAACGATAAAGGACATAGGCATCATCCTCGAGAGACTCAGCTCGAAAATATTAGACGTGGAGAGGCTCGACCGCGAGTCTGAATCCGACGACTGTTATAATTGGACGATAAAGGCCACTATTCGAGGAGATGCGCTAAGAGAACTCGGAGTCATATACAATGGAAACTATTACGCGATAAGTGAACACCCGGGATATCGAGAGGAGAACGAGGAGGCCGGGGACGAGGGCGAAGAGGAAGAGGAAGAGGATAGACTCTGATCGGGCCTGTGCGGCGCCGCCGTGCCCGCGGCCGCCGCGCTGCGCCTCGCGCTCTGCCGCGTCGCAGCTCGCTGACCGCCGCCGCCTGCGCCGCACCGCCCGACCGGGCCGAACCTCCATAAGATAAGATTCGAAGGGTCGCTGCCCCCGCATTCGTTCTAGTGAGAACGCGACAATCGAAGATGGTCTCATCGATGCGAGTGTTTGTAAGTAAAGCTGATACTAACGAGAGCGTTAGAAAACAGAGCGATGTGTTTAGGAAATGCATTTGCATCTACCGACATTAGTATTTAGCTCGGAGCTCAAAGTGTTCGGATGTCGCGGTGATTGATTAGAGACTTATATGAAATTTTGTGGCGGCCCCGACTCGCGCCGCTAGCGCCGGCCGCGCGGGGCGAGAAGCCGTCGATCCTTAGTTAATATTAGCAGAATTATTGTAAGAAAAACTGACTTCCTATCGAGTATTAAGATGATTACGTAAGCGCAAAGTCGGTCATCGGATCCGATTAAGGGTTCTAATTAATTGGACGCGATTCGGGCGAGAGCCGATCGGAAATTTATTGTAGCGTATTGTGTATTAAGTATACATAATTTATCCGATGTCAAAGGACACAACAGGAGCACAAATATTATATCATCGAGTACATTGTCAATGTTCTTAGGTAAATAATAAAATATACTCGTGTTAGCGATACGTGGTGTCATGATTAAGGAAACCTATCACTTTCTATAACATTCATTGTGTCTTGTCGGTCATTCTTTCGGTTTTCCAAATTTCCTGTCGACTATACGAAGTCATAAGCGCGAAAAAAAATTACATTTATTGGCCTAAGTCTTTCAAATTTCAGATGTACCCCATCTAAGACATATTTATCGTCCGGGCAAGGTATATTAACACAATGTATAATGTAGACAGAAGTAAAATAAATAGTAAAAATATACTGGACACTAGTTTATTGTATGTACAAGTGGTATCGATGTGGGAACTAACTCGCCGAGGCGGACGATCGGCTCGATTACGTGCGACACTAAGAGCGAACAGCTGATTGTTGTGATGGATGATAATTGTAAAAAGGTTGCATGCTATCGGGCGTACAGACCATGGACTGAGCTGAATGTTGCTACAAGCGATAGACATATTCGATTACGTCAGTGTTAAGCTCGTAGCACGTCGAGATTCGCAGTTCTATATCGGCCGAGGCAACGATACAGAACGAGCACACAATAATGGATAGATATTAAAGAATTATTAAATTAATTAATGAATTGGATGTTATGAAAATGGTTGTAACTAAAATACGATTATACCGTCACCGCATGTCATCGTGCCAATGGGTATTCGGTAGTTGTAAGTCGATTCTTGTACTAAATAGCACTATGGTATCGTAGTATAATGTTTTTAATTTTTGTATAGTACCGATGCGCGAGTGATTCGCGGACTAATAATTGTATGATATGAAGAAGTTTAATGAGTTTTAAGCCCCGCGGGGTCTCATGAATTGTATAGTTATTTAAGATGTAATATTAACAATTATTATTATTATTGAATTATTATTGAATAGGCGAGATTACCTACGCGTTCGAGTGACGGTTTACTGTTCGACGTGGCGTGATTTTTTTAGCATTGACAAATGTGTTGTGTAGAATATGGTGTGCGATGCTTCTGTATTTTACGTAACGTTTGTCTATTAATTTGTTCGGTGCGGTTCATGAAAATCTATATCGAAATATATTTTTCTATTATTATTATTATCCTCCAGAACCCATACTCTTTCATATTTACGTTCCGTTATGTAATAACTCTTTCTTGTAGTAGTTGACATTAATCTTATTACTCTCGTACTGCAATGAAATATAGTACAGATGTGTCTTGTACAAATTGGTGGCCATCTATAAAGTGTTTCACCTTTTTTCGCGGGTATACAATTTGGAATTAACACAATTAACGGACATTTACGACTTTTAACGTTTATTATAAATGGAGCGAACGTGTTTAAGCGTAGTTAGTGATTAAAATGTTTTTACACCGCAAAGAAAGCGGAGTTTTATATGAAATCAATTTTCATGAACCGATTTATATTCCAATTTTGATGTTTTGATACATTGTAATCGTAATACATTTGGTTCTAAGATTTGATATTGTGAATTGTCTTAAAATTAATTATGTTATAAATTTGCTCTCGCTGTGAATTTTAGGAAGCGAATATCTTAAAGCATGTGGCCGAGTTTTACGAATTCTGGTAATATAATTAACACCCATATAGGTATGTATCGAAATAAACTTTGTTTATGACTCGAAAAGTGAATAAAGTTTTGAACGGACTGTCCGTAAAGCGTCACAATTTTTACATGTATAACAATAATTGTTCAATGTTCAAATTTTTCTTCTACAATTATCGGATTTAAATTTAAAGGCCACCATTGTGATATCAACTTGAATGGATGACGCTGAGATTGGAAATCATCTAGGGATTTAATTATACTGTATAATTTGATTCGACTATTGCGACTATATCCATGGATGGTTTGCTTTTATTGCAATGAGTCGTCATCGCATACGTGTGACATTAGTTTAATCTAACCGGGGGTAATATATTGGATATATTTAGATAGAGTACGTTCATTGTCGACTGCGGTACATAATATTGGGTACTATTCACGGTATTGTGATTTTGCCGATCGATGGCACATTCATATATAGGTACATACGTCGACTTGAATGTTCGCGTTTAAGAGTTATTGTATCGAGATGTAGGCTTATGCTAGCGTCGTCCGCTCGCCGCGGTAACGAAACGAATCATCTCTATAATAATACTCTAGCACGTCGGTGCGGCCGCATGCGCCGGGTCCATTCGAGCCTTGTGTCACAATACCTTTGTACAGCTAGATGAGTCGTCGGTGTTACGGTACGTTACGCACATTTATCGATATAATTCTAGTTTAAAAAGTTCTGTTTTAATATTTTTACGTGTATAGAAACGATGTGGTTAAACGTAAATATGCGACCGCGTGCGGTTATAACTAGCTTTATAGGAGATGCGATTGGGAAATTAAGAAGTGAATATGTATGTAGAATTTTCAACAAGATTCTAACTGTCGTACCGAAGATAAACAGACGATTGAAATGGGGACGGGTGTAGTCTTTTATCGCGAGCTCCTAGACTATACAAATGTAATAATAGGTATAATATCTAATTGATGGTTAAGACTATAATACAATACGACACAAAATAATAACATTACCAACTCATTTTATCACTGAAAGTATAAGGATTCATAAAGCAATTAATATGACTATACGAATTTATGTGTTTGGATGTAATTGTTTCTAAAAAACGTATGGTTTTTATTATTTACTTAATTTCTCAATTGCATTGTACACATACCGACACACAGTTGATCACTCGGACGCGACCGAATTTTATACATGATATTAGACGTTTATTTATACTAGGTAAAGTAGCGTTATTACTATTATATTGTTATATAATGAAAGAACGTTCGTGCTGCATCTAAATCGGCACAGAATTACTTTATAGCGAGTTAACGACTCGAAGGTCCTGTCGAGTGCGAGACGCATAACTAATAGGTGAGCCGGTATAGATATAATATACGCCTAAAACATGGAAGCTTGTTACGTAAGGATGCAGACGTTCTCGATGCACCTCTGAACATCAAAATTGGCGTTTGACCAATTTACACAACGAATAACGATAAACCCGTAAACTGTGCCGTAGTTTTGTGATCGGGGTCGCTAAAGTCAGGCTTATATTCAACAAGGGTAACATAAAATTCAGATGAGACCAAGAATTGTAGTCGGTTTCGCCAGAGTGGCATCTTCGCTCCGACAGTTAGTGCTGTTAAGCGGCACCGCTTATATTATTGTAATTCCGTTGTATTTCATTTAATCTAGCCCGTGTACTAAGATCACAGAAGGCTGTATGAGTCGCAATGGGCCTCCTCTACGTAACAATAAAAACTAAGCCTTAAATTACAAAGGGCTAAACTAATTACTCAATTACTTATATAATGTATCTCGTTAGTGTAAGCCCGTAGGTAAAAGACTGTACAGTATCTATCTACTGTTCTTTTACTGATAATTAATAAAAATATGGCTGTGACTAACACACAACTGGCATGTCTTACAGAACTTGTGTCGGCGTGTGTACATGTAGGTAATTACTGCCTCGCAATCGTCACACAGCAGCGATGCTAGCGTGGGACTGTCTTCACGGACTCGACATTAAATAACAGCTGTGCTCATATGAAGTATTGAAATATCGTTGAAAAGCTCAAAAAGCTCAAATAAGCGTATGTGTCTACTGTAATTCCAAAACGGGACAGCGGTAACTCCGATGGGAAATAAAATTATAATTTTTTTTACATATGTAATTAAGTTAGTTTAGAATTTGTTTTGTCAAATGATAAACTATAATGGCAGCTTCAAGACGAGATACTGTTTGCATTATAGACCAAAGATTGAATTCATTGATTGAACATTTCCAAAGAAATTTGAATGTTTCTGTATAGGCCTTTCGGCACTTGGTTCTGTGCTCTTTATTGTAATTTGTTTCTAATAGTTTAATAGTTTCTAAATATGTCTATATTACTCTACCTGTGGAAGAGAACAGGAATTTATTTATTGTAATTTTTATTATTACATTTTCCGAAGACAATACTGATATTGGGCGAACTTAGTACCTAAAGGCAACATGAATTTTTGTGTATATTTCGATTAAATGAAACCTAATAAAGAATAGGAAAATCGTCTTTGAAGACAGGTCTCAACACTATTAATACGCTGCGTCACGATGCAGCAGTGGAACAGTTTATTTCTACATCGGCATAATGTTACATTTGTTTAAATAATTTCCGCTGTAAATAGGCAGGCGAGATACTTGGCCGAGATTTAACAATCAGTATAATTTGCCTAACATTTTCTTTATGAAAATTGAAACATTTAACATTTTTAAACATTTGTTATAAAATTGTGAATTTGTTAAAAGACCCTACAGTTATGCCATACAAGTGTCTCGGATGAATTTTAGATAAATTATTGCGGTGTTTGAATCCCGCGTGCCATATTAAACATTTATATTGAAATTCCTCACAATTGCGAGACGATTTTTTTTATTTGAAACGTCAAGTGTTGTAACTACACAGCCATAAAGATACGTAAAATATTGAATGTTAGTAAGGAAATTATAATATAATCGATACAGTTAAAGCACTTAGGTGAGTCATACCGAACTTATTCGTAAAATAGTGTTCGATATTTGTATTTTTAGGTGATACATAACCATTTCCTACTAAGCGGAGCGACGTCGCTCGTACTATCTATAAACCGATTTCTTCATTCAACCATGTTTTGTAACGTTATCAATATAGACTTTTGTTCGAAGCGTGTATGAATGTTAAGTTACTGTGATCCGACCGTTATTGTAAAGTCGTGTTCGAACTGTACTTCATAGTGTATTAAGTAAATACAACCCGAGTGTCAAATTAAGATGCCAAATTAAATTAATAACTAATTGTGTTTATAAATGTGTAACTTTGAAGTCTCTACATCTTCTATTATTGACGATTCTCTATTATTTTCTTAGTAAACACCGTTGTAAGTCAAATGTTACTTTAATATAACGAGCATAAATCGATGTTTTTACGAATTTGAACTATTATGAGTCTATGGTTCCACCAAAAAAAATTAAGAGCGTTTTGAATTAATAGTGGAGTGGTTGAGGATATTTGTAAATAAAAGACTGATTTACTTAAAAAGTAATACGGAAATGATACATTAAATCGAACTCAACATAAAATGTTACATAAATCAGCCTATAATTACCACCAAGCAAAATAAGAATGAATCCCAACTACCTACATTTAGACTCGTTTAAAACTTTTATTATACAAAAGACTGCAGAGCTACAGTTATGTGCATTACGTTTTAATAATAATAAAAAAGTTTGGAAGACGTTTTAATATCCCATCTTCCAATAACAATCATAAGAATACCGTAGAACATATAGAGACTTCAAAAATTATTAGTTAAATGTTATTTGTACTAAATTATAAATAAGCTTAATTTACATGTATGTATATTTATGATTGTTTTGTATAAAGTCAGGATATGCGACACCACTAGATGACTGAGGCAGTATGTACCGTTTGTTTTGTTACATTATATAAAGTACCCGTAAAACTTCACTGCCACTAATTTAAAAATAAAAATATTGGAAACGATTTTATCGGTTTTATTTAACATGATAACGAAACTCACCATTAGCACCTAAACTAATCAGTGTAAATAACTGAGGTAAATCCTAATAACACCATAGGAGTAAAAACTTTGAATAGCTACTACAAATATCTAAAAATAAAATACACATCTGTCAATCATTTCCAATGATGTCCGTATGTCAAATGTGAAAGAAATGGACTTTCAATAACTGTACTGAATAAATTACTGAGCTTATAATTGTCAATTTGGTTTACAAACATGAAATTATTCGTAAATCATAAAATAAAAATATTCGGATTTTGATGAAACATGGACGCGAAGTAAGTTTAAAAAACTCATTATTGTTTATGTAGGAATTCTAAATTTGTTTGAGTAAAATTTATATCGAGTAAAGGTAAGCAGTTATTTCGTTACTGTCTATAATAAAATTAGTTTTAAACCTAATACAAAATGCTGATACTTTAGCAATGATAGCCTAGTGGCTCGGAATACATTCTACCGTATTGGGAGTTTGGGTTCGAATCCTGGCACGCACCTCGGACTTGTTACGTGCGTTTTAAAACTTAAAATTTAAATAATAAGCTATAACGGTGAACAAAAACATCGCGAGGACAACTTGCACATCTTAAAGTGTGTTATAAAGTATATAGTAAGACCTTTCTCAGTATGAGAGGAGACTGGTATCCGGCAGTGGAACAATAAAAGGGTTGGAAAAGAATGGCTTAGGCGAAAACTGCGCGACTTTTGATTTAATGAATTTAGCATTCGTAAGCATCACTTCAAGAGCGATAACTAGAATGGTATTTTTTAAATAAAAAGAAGTAACCATTTGCACTGGTCATCGCTTAGCAGCTGATATTAATATTTACAATAGTAGTATAATAGTACTACTTACCTATTAAAAAATTTAAAACAAGATTCTTAAGGTAAACATTTTGTGACAATATTGGCTGCAGGGACTTATTAATTCTAGAGGAAGTGATTCATTTACAGTGTTGTGAGCGAAAATCCACCCGAAGAATCAAATCCGTACAAGCAACGTTTTAAAGGAGTCGAGAACTTTCTCCGTAGAGTGGCCTTTAATTTGGGTAAAAACTGACCTTTTCCTACGTGAAACTTGAACTTTCTTGCAACGAACATATAGGTCAAAAACACGTGATAGTACCTATCATTGAGTAGTATCTATTACGATTTACTTTGTTCTATTCTTACATACTATGAGAGGAATTCCCTCGGTCGAATTCATATAATGTTAGGTGTTTATTCAAAACGATAAAACAGTCTGCAATTCGGATAATCGCGTATCGCCATGACTGAGGTCCGAAGAATCGAATATACATTCTATATAGTACCTGTATTATAAATATGTTTAAACGATGACATGTTACTTCCTGTCCTTTACACAACAGTTTAATTACAGGAAATTCACCATCCCAAACTGAAGTTAAAATAATCTCCTGCATACCAATAGACGTTACGGATTTACAGGCCAAGATTATTAGTTTACAACGGCAGCTACATGATGTTAAGAACAATAACGCATCAGCAAAGAGTATACCGGGGCAGAATACTTCGATTAATCTGAGTGCAAATACAAAATCAGCGGCGCCCTGCAAATGTAGCGATGTCAAAGGGGGAGGCCCTTTAGATAATATCGGCGGAATGACCATACCATGTGATGACGGATCTTGTAAAGATAGAAAATCAACAGTTTCTTTCTTATTTCCCTCTCAGTCGTCAGTTGGCTTTCAGCAGAAAGTTCCTTTTAAAACAACGACAAGCACACTTAAACAGTCGCCAAAGACAAGTGGTCATCAAAATAACTTTTTCGGAAAAGCTAAAAAAAAGAAGATTATAGTGAAAAAGTTGAAACCTAAAACACAATTAGTGTATTATGCTCAAACTCAAAACGGACCTTTTTATAACTATCGTATGAGAATAAATGACGAAGTTGATACCAATCCGAAAGCAAATATTGAAAATGTATTAAGTAAGTCTTACTTAGCCAATGTTGTCCAAAGACATTTTGATCCAGAACGAGCTGTAGACGAATTTTCGGATACAAGCAATTTTACTTCACCAGTGTGTAGAGATTTTTCGAATAATGGTTACTGTTTATACGAATCTGATGTATGTTCATGTTGCCATGGTCAATTTCAAAACGTTGATAAGTACCTAGGTAAAACTCGAAACTACATTATTGATCCAATTGGCACAAATATGTATCGTGAATTGAATAAAAATATTTACTACGATTCCAATTACTATGATGTTGTACCCGTTAAAGAAAGAGCCCATAAAATACCGAAAGATGATACACTAAAGAGGGAATTAAAGCGACAGGAAGACATGCGATGCTGTCCTGAAAATTTGCGAACTAAATCTTATCATTATGGAGAAGTAGAGAATCACACAAAACCACTTACATATTTAAAAAATGACAGGAAACTGTCGGATCGCTTAAAGAACACAAAAAACAAAACAAAAACAAATTCTCTAAATGGTGTGAAAGAGAATAAGGTATACAGAGAAACAGCACAATACAAGTACAATACGAATACGTCTAATAGTTGTTGTGTAGATTATAGTGAAATATACCCTAAATCTGTTAATAAAACCGAAAAGCCAGTAACACTAAAACGAAAGTTCCGTCAAAACGGAGAATGCTTAACTATCGATGTTCGTTCAAATAATCTTGCTATAACCCGAAGCATACAAATAGATCTGAGCTCACCAGAAAATAAAACTGAAGATACATTAAACCATATTAAAAGTATCCTACAATCTGTGTTAGCCGAAGTTAAAACTAATTCGCAAATTAATAATTCGCATGAGTCAAAATCAAAAAAAGACGCTATTACACAAAAAGGACCATCCCAAAGTAACTCTTTTGTGCAAAATTTTACTTATAACAATTCGTATAGCAATAATCCTTTTATTACTACTTGCTCACGTCAGATTCCATCAAATCTCTGTTATACTAATATTCCATGCCAGCGGATAAAATATACGCAACATTTTCCCCTTCTTATTCATGCTCCTGGACATCAAAATTGCAAATGTCTTTATAAAAGTAGCGGTCAAACTAGTAGACCAGTTCAAAAACAGGCAGCTACCACAGCAACCAACACCGATGCAGGCAATCAAAAGAAGCGGGCTACAGAGAAAGAAAAATTAATAAAAGAGATATACAAATCAATAGCACCCTCAATAGACTTTCCGAAAGAAACTTCCAATAGTGAAGTTGACATCAGGTCTGTAACGAAAAAGTTAATCAATATTTCTAATTTTAAAGATATAAAAGACAGTACTGCAGGTATCTCCAATGTGCAAAAGCGAGATATACAAATTGAAGCAACAATGACTCCGCTCAGTACAATGACAACAAAGAGTAAGGACAATATTTCATCTGATGTTATATCGGACACAAAAAAAATTGAACCTTATTTGCACTATATAAGCCAGTCGACAGAAACTGATAAAGAGGCAGTAGGAGAACCTTGTAACAGAACAAGGGCGGTTGCAGCATCCACTGTTAGTGAACATGATTCTGAGGATTTGAGTACTGAAGAGGAGAATGAGGCAATTGTAAACAAATCAGAAGTTGAGGTAAGTCTTTTATTATCATTTTTAACATGACATTCGTTTTACAGCCCCTTTATTTTCGTAATACACAAAATTGATTGATAGTAAGTAACTTTAAATAGCTTACAGTAGCTTAACAGTTTTCAATAGCTATTTTTCATTGCATTAGTTTCATTAGCTGTAAGTTATCCCAACATAAATAAACAAATAAAATGTTTTAGTTCAAAACAGAGAAGAAAGGTTTATTACAAAGAGTACTACAATCAGTTAAATTATTCAGTAAGAAAAAGCTAAATGGAGCGGCACAAAGTATCAAGCGTAGCATGAAAAATAGAATTGAAATAGCACAATGTGAAAGCGATTCTGATTCGGATGACTATCAAACGATTTATAGTGAGAAAATTAATAATTCAATGCATCAGCAAAACGATCGGCGACATTATAGACCAAAAATGTATATAACCCACAAATCCACTCGACAAAGAGCTAACAGAAGATCACCATATATGGAACAAGAACTCAGAAGGGAGTGGAACGAAAGGCTTACCTTCAGAGAGAATAGGGGGAAAAGGTATTCATCAGAACGGCCTTATTCAGCCCAAAATCAACCACAACATTGGCAGAACTACGAAGCTAGGTGCGCCATGATCGACCACAGCAGTCCGTGTAACCGAGACGTGTACCGAGATAATCCTGTTGAAAATGTATATAACAAGGTAGGTCGAATGTCCCCAATTAATGTCGTAAATCAAAAATATGAAAAAAAAAAAACCAAAGAGAAGTCGGTTAAGGAAAGACAAGTTAAACTGCAGCGAGCAGTGGAAAAAGTTTACACTCGAAAGCTACTCTAATAGCAGTTATTTATAGCGTTGTACTACAATACAATTCGGACAGTATCAAGAACGGATTCATTCGCATACAGCCCGCGTATTACTTACAGAATGAAGTGCCGGTACATTTTGATTTTTTTTGGCTAAAGTTGTAACTGGGCGTTTCATACTACACATAGAGATGTGACAACATTTTGAGAGTCCTGTCATTTATCGATATGTTTGTACAGGAATATTTAAAAAAAATACATTAGTGATTTTCATTTGTCTTTACTCGTCTTCGCACATGATGTATTTTAATTTATACATTTCACATTACTGTTTCACGTCGTGTGTATTGTTTGTTTAGGAAAATATTATGTTGAATTGTGAATATGAAATAAAACACCGCTGTGACAATAAATATTTATTGTAATTCCTTTATAAATAAAAGTAACATGAATAATCGTAGGTCTAAATAGAAATAGTCAAATTGTGCTTAAGTTAGATTAAGTTAATTAGTCTTCACGTCGTCCTTCTCGGCCGCCGCGTACAAGAAGCCGAGGTCGTCGATCACGAATCTGCAATAACATCGTGTAACAGTTCAATACACGGGACTGCGCTCTCGGTTTACACGGGCACGCCGGCGGTCGCCGGTTCGATTCCACGACTAAGGGAGTGAGGGTTTAGCGATATGGCCGACTCACTTGTAGAAGAGCAGGGGCAGCGGCGCGGTGCTGAGGTGCCAGAGCGCGTGCGCGTCCCAGGCGCCGTAGCGCGGCGGGAAGTCCAGCAGCTCCAGCGCCAGCGTGGCGCCCGACAGCAGCGTGAAGGCGGCCGCGCGCCACGCGTAGCGCCGCCCCGCCGCCAGCTGCGCCAGCGCCCACGCCAGCCACAGCAGCGAGCCGGCCGCGCCTGCCGACGCGCGGGCTTTCACTACTCACCGACGACTCGCTCTAACGCCACACGCACACCGCTAAACCGAACGTTGAGAGTTCGATTCCCACCCGGAATAAACATGCGGTCCAGAACGATCGAGCGCTACAGGTCTACCGGTCCTACGCACTGCAGTATAGATGTTATCGAATAGAATAAGAAAGTGACTCACCGAAGAATACGTTAACTTTCATGTTGTAGTCGTAGTCAATCTGGCCCGAGTACAAATATTGTGCGTGCTCCAAATAATACCAGATCGACATCACCAACACGGCCAATGTGAATTTCCTCCGCTTATGAAATATACTGGAACAATGGATTTATTTATCATTTAAATAGATAGACCAATACAAATTTGATAATTCTAATAACATTTAATTAAATTATTTGCTGGTATACATAAATATAGATAACTACCACATCTACATGTGTGGGAGAAAGATTATAGCACACATACATATAACATAGACAAGTTCCACTGCAAGTATTGGTACTTACTATTCCAGTTAGTGATGGTTGAATACGAAATAACATTTAAACATACAATAATTAACTTTCAACAAATATATATTACCGAACAACTGCAGCAACAAACAGCGCCATGACCATGGACAAAGCGCACACGTAGTCCATAAATTCAGTGAAGGTGTTGTCTCTGGTGTGAAATATAATTGACCACATCCAGGCATTCATGCAGATCTGGAAATGAGTTGATAAGATTGTAAAAATATTTTGCATGCATGCTTTTTCATGAGCGTCCTCTGCACATTGTTCACAAACTCAACATTACCATGGTTGTCTAATCCTATATCTGTATTCTCAGATGCACAATGGTCTCACAGTGGAAATTCTAAGCTTGGCAACTTATCAAAAGAGTCAGATGTAGTAATGGGTATTGTAAGTTGTGCTATTGCCGGATATAAACAAGAGTGTAACAGAAGACTGTCTATATATTATTATTATTATACCACTACGCCAGGTCCCTAACGGGGTAGGCAGAAAGCACTGAGTGCTAAATACTCATTCTTTGTCTACATTCATCACTCTTTTCTGCAAATATATGTAATATATATATTGTCTATATAATATTAAAATTACTGTGACCCAAGGAATTTCCTACACTTCTGTAGTTTAAGATAAGATATCAATAACATAATACGGGGAACTATTCATGTCATTTTAGATAACTAATACATTGTTAACATCCGCTTGTGAGTAAATAGTGATTACCGCAATAAAAACATGCCAGAAGAGGACCAAAGGTGTGTCCGATATGGGGAATTGTTTGATGATGATCGTGTGCATGAGAAGGGTGGTCAAGAGGTTCAACAGAGAAGCGAACACCGACGCTGGCTCCTGCATGCCGAGGATTCTTTTGAAGGGCCACTGTGAAAGGAAAGGAAAGTAAACTAAGTATACTAT
>DWEM01000263.1:0-21456 GCA_018245935.1 Agara belti belti
TATCGATAACTAGGTTACGCGTGTATCGATGGGCAGCAGCGACGTCAGCGATCTCCCTCGTCGCTAGGCGCATAACACCTCCACCCCCAGAGCAGCAACTATTTGAGGACTTTCAACGAGAATGTTGCTGGTAAGTTGGATTTGCCTGGCTCGGCGTCCCTCTTGTCCTCGTTTCTTTCTTCTTCATTCTCCGTGTTGGTGGTCCTAGTTTTGTTCTTCTGGCTGAGATATCGGATACAGATTGTCAATGCCAATACAGCTATTATACCAATTACGAGGCTGTAGAATGGTATCGTAGTGTGGTATAGGGTATAATCCGTATAGTCCAGCTTGACCGGATCTTGCAGAAATATCCTGTCTTCTAGATGATGCAAGGATTTTAAATTGACGGTATTCAAAGTTATATGAGGAATCTTGTTGTCTTCTATTATTTCAGGGATATTCAGTACTTCAGTTATCTTTAACGGTTGTCCTTTAATCTCATCGTCGATGTTAATGATGGTTATAGATTCCGTACGTAGCGAGCATTCCAGTGGGATGGTGGCAAGGTAGCTTCCTGATAGTGATATGTACTCCCGGCGGCTACATTGCAGTTCAGCTTTCGTTGGTTGTGGGAATATAAGGGTGTAGTGGCGATCATCCAACTGCTCCATTGCTTCCCTGTTGAGGCTGATTTTGGTAGGGTGGCAGGACTTATCCAAAGACTGGTTAATTATAATGCCCTGGATGCAATCTGGTTGTTCCCGGAGATGATGATTGCTTGTCTCTTCACAAAGAAGTTGTTGACCAAACTTCGGGCATTCAGCCTCCATGTACATGAATGATTTCCTGTCGGTTGCTAGGTAGGGAAAGGGTGGTATGAAGGTTTGCTGAAGTTTATTAGGGACAATGGATAATCGGTAGAATTCAAAGTTATTAGGAGATAAAATGGGGAATTTAAATACTATTACTATCCGTTTATTAATGAAATAGCTACCAGGTTTAATTATATTGTAATAATCTCTCAATTCAGCATCTAGTATCTCATTGTTACTATATATTTTTCTAAGTTTAATAATCATACTCTCTAAATTATCTATACTTAACATGCTATGATGAGTGCTCGATGCACGAATAAAAGCTAACACATTCTCTAATCTAACTAACTCTAAATATAAATCATCTGCATTCTCACTGATAATTGCTAACAATTGAGCAAACTTGGCAAACTTTACTTCAGAAAAATTACGTTTATCTAAGATTAACATTAGGGTTTCGTTAATTTTATGTTGGTTTTCTACCAGACTACTTATTATTTGAGTATATTGAGACATCCAATCTTTATTAAGACTAATATGACTGTTTAATTCGGAAGATATTTTTTCTTCATTGTCCTGTAATAATTTAATGGCTTTATTGTACTTTTCGGCATCGGTGTGATCTAAGTTACCAGTTAAACCTTTAATAAGGGATCCTAGTCCGTCGATCAATCCTCTTTTAGCACGATTAGGTTCTAAACTCTGTAGTTGGGAAGTTATCTTAATTAACTTAGAATTTAAGTAATCTATCTGTAGTTCAAATATAGGAAGAGTATTATTATCTAGTCTAGTTCTAAAAACGCTTAATTGGGTGTTAATACAGTCAAGTTGTCGTTCTAAATCGGAGAGTTCAATATATTGAATAAAAGAGTGGTAGTGGGTAATAAGTTTAGCTGGTCCAAGTTTAAAAGGTAGAAGTCCAGGTCCCTCGTCAAGTTGCTCAAGTCGTATCTCGGTTGCCACTGTCAGGCAGAGTAACGGCAGTAGTCGAATCCTGTAACAATTTCTTTGTCTTAGGCACTCGCTTCAGCCGTGACTTGGCTATAGGTCTTTTCTTTTTAGTCGTATAGATGTGTATAGGGAGGTCAGCAAGTACATTGTCCTGGGTGTAACGCGGTGCTAACTTTTGCCGGCTAGCTAGCGGGTTTTTAACGAAAACCTGCTGGTCTGGCTGATATTCGACTTCTGGCTCACGATCTTTATTTCTATAAGTCATTAAGTTGGTACGTTCGACTATGGTGTGTTCGTTAATGAGCTCATATACAGCTTTCATCTGCTCGCGGTGAGTAAGAATGTATTGTTGCATGAGGTGCTCCGTTAAGTCAATGTCCAAGGGATCTCTGGGATCAAAATGTCCTCTTACTATGTCATGTGGTCTACACTTAGTAAAACTATGGACTGAACTATTGTAAGCTAACAACGCATATGGCATTTGGTTAATCGTCGGTTCGTCTTTCTGTTTCAGTCGCAGTATACGTAAGTGTTCTAGTAGTGTCGAATGGAATCGTTCTACGATCCCATTGTCATTGGGGGAGTTAGCTAAGGTCTTATGATGGTTGATCTTATGTAGCCTTACGAACTCAGAAAAGAGTTGGTTCGTAAACTCGGTCCCATTGTCAGTAATTATAGTCAGTGGCAGTCCATGATGAGTACAGTAAGTCAGTAATCCTTGTATAATGCTAACTGCTGTACCGTCACGCAGATGGTAGGCTTGTCCGTACTTCGAGAAAGAGTCGACAAAAGTCAAGTACTTCTCGTTTTGTGCTGTAAATAGGTCTATGTGTACTATTTCGAGGGGTTTGGTTGCAGGTGGTACTATATTAAAGTGGGGTCTTATGGGATTTCTATCGTATTTACTCTGCCCGCAAACTGTGCATTCGTTAATATACTTAGCTATTTCATCCCTCATTTTGGGCCAGTAGTAACGACGGGACAAAGCTAAATAGCATTCGTTAATCCCTCTATGATTTGTCTTTCCTTCGTGGTAGTGTTTAATTATTTCCTGCTGTCTTAAATACTCTTTTACGTCCTCTAGCTCAGTTTTTGCTAAGACTAGGTTCATAGAAGAGCTTTTAAAGTTACGTTGAAGAATGGGGATGATAGAATACATTCCTAACGGTGGTGTAATCTTAAGGGCGGTTTTAATCTTGGGGTTGACATACTCCTTAATTGCGTTAACTACATCCTGTTCTAAATTTGATTCTGAAACTTGTATGTGTGTCCGCGTATGAGTGTCAAATGGTTTTGTCGCTGTCGTTCGTCGTTTGATGTCACCTACGATGGTAAAGCAGATTTGTCTGTGGAATTTATTTAGTGGTTCGTCGGTGATGGGTATCTCAAGGATGGGATCCTCAGCTGATGTATGGATAGTAGCGGTAGAGGAACTAGGGGGTTCAGGTCTAGTTGAAACGTCTATTCCACATTCTAGAAGTAGGGATTCAATCTCTTCGTTATTGATTTGAACTCGTGATAATGCGTCTGCGTTAGTATTATATTTTCCTTTTTTATAGATGATGGTATAGTCGTACTCACTAAGTTTAAGTCGCCATCTAGTCAGTCTCGAGTTAGGTTCTTTGAGATTCATAATCCACTGGAGGGGTTTATGATCTGTTAAAATTTTAAATTTGCGGCCAAATAAATAGGGTCTAAAGTATTTAGTAGCCCATACAATAGCTAAGAGTTCCTTTTCGATGGTACTATAATTTATCTCGCTATCGTTAAGGGTCCTGGAGGCGTAACAAATCGGTTTATCGGAACCTATAGATCCTTGGGAAAGTACGGCTCCTATGGCTACGTTCGAGGCGTCTGTCGTCAATATAAATTCCTTAGTAAAGTCAGGGTACTGAAGTATAGGGTCATTAGTCAGCAAGGTCTTACAAGTCTCAAAACAGTTTACATAGTCGGGATCAAAATTAATTTTATTAGTTTTCTTTAGACATCTAGTCATAGGTTTAGTAACACGTGCAAAATCGGGTATGAACTTTCTATAATATCCTAATAGTCCTAGGAATTGTTTAATTTCCTTAGGGGTCTTAGGTAAGGGGTAGTTTTGTATGGCGGTAATTTTATCGGGGTTAGGTTTAATACCGTCTCTGGTGATTACATGACCAAGATATGCAGTTTCTAACTTTAAAAACTCGGACTTGTCCATCTGTATTTTGAAATTCGATTCGCGTAGTCTATTAAAAACCTTTTCAAGATTGATCATATGTTCCTGAAGGGATGTGCTGAACACAATGATATCGTCTAGATAAACTAAGCATATCTCGTTCTGCAATCCTCGGAGTACGTTATCCATTACTCGTTGGAATGTGGACGGGGAGTTCTTTAAACCCATGGGCATGCGAAGGAATTCGAAATGTCCATGTTCCACGTTGAAAGCTGTCTTAGAGATATCACTGGGGTTCATTTCAACTTGGTAAAAGCCTGATGCTAAGTCAAGAGTCGTAAAGTACTGACACCTACCGAGTTTGTCAAGTACGTCCGTTATGTTCGGTATGGGATATTTGTCATCTATAGTCTTATCGTTAAGTTTCCTAAAATCAACTACAAGCCTCCATTTCTGTCTACCAGAGGCGTCTGCCTTCTTGGGGACTACCCAGATGGGAGAGCTCCACGCTGAATCCGATGGTCGGATTATACCTTGCTCTAGCATCTTGGAAATCTGGTCTCTGACTTCCTGACGGTGTATGTGGGGATACCTGTAGCTTTTTGTATGTATTGGGATTTCGTCATGAGTTCTAATATGATGCTTGATCTTGTTAGTGAAAGTGAGGGGCTCGCCTTCGATGTAAAATACGTCGGCATAACGACCACATAACGATTGTAGATTGGCTCGTTCCTCAGCATTCAAATGATCGGTTCTAAGGCGGGATAATACATCTTTAACGCGGTCTCGGGTCTGTTCAGTTCGCATGCACTCAACATTGAATACGTCGATCCGAATTGGACTATCGAAAGTTATAGTCACGTCCTTGTCTGTCACGTTTTTTATTTCTACCATACAAGTCTTGTCCGTCACTGTCGTGATACATTCTGAGATAACACAGTTGCATAGAAATTGTTCGGGGATTATTACGTCGCCATCGGGATAAGAAATAGGAATGTTAACTAAACGGGATGAATTAGGGGGAATATACTCATGGGAACTCGGTTTCCTACACTGATAACGTAATAAAGGTATACTTGCGTTCTCGGTGAATAAAATGTTATGTTTAAGATCTATTTTACAATTCTCTAACAAATCTAAACCAATAAGACCGTCAAAGTAACTATGAAATTTATAGATAAATAGCTTGATGTCCTTTTTTACGTTAAACTCTGGAAAGCTAGGTATTAAAATAGAGTAGTCATGAACGCTAGTTATCTGTGAATTAGTAACTTCGAACGGATCATAATTTTTAACTACGTGTGAATAAAACTTTTCAACGGATTCCGGACTTATAAATGATTGATTCGCACCGGTGTCGATAAGAAGCTTAAGAGGAGGGTCACATATTTGAATGAAAGGTAGCTCTTTCTTAGAATGTAAATTTAACTCTATTTTGGTTCTACATCGTGACGACTCTTGGGAAAATCCTGCTCTCTGTGAGTGGTGGAAGGCTGTGGTGACTCCATAGGAAGGCTAGAAGGTAAGTTATAACATTGGGATTCGTCTTCGTAGGGTAGCTGTGTGTTCTCGTAGTCGTAGTAATTATAATCGTATGAGTCCGTGTAGTTGGTCTGGTCGTCGTAATAATAGTCAGGGTAGTAACTGTTATAATAGTCATAAGTCTCGTTAAAGTTAATCTCTCTAGTTTTAAAATAATTAGACGGAGGGGGATTACCGTGGCGTTGCCAGTCATGTCCAGGGATTCTGGGTGGCATGGGCCTGGGCACAAAGTGACTTACTCCACTCATAGGCTTGGGGCCATTATGATTAGGTGGTGGATTCCTAGGCGGGATTGAGAAACCGGGATTACTATAATTAGGAGGTAGCGCACCGAATATTTTCTGGGTGTTAGTAGGCATGCGATGTTGCTGCATGGGTGAATTAAATTTGAACGGTTGTGGCGGAGGCCTCATGGGCTGCTGCCCTATGGGTGTCGGCCACCTGGGTGCAGGTATATATGAGTTATGTGCTGGACGTGGGGCTGGAAATGAGTTAGAGGGAAGTGCGGGGAGTTTATGATTAACTTGGTACTTATGGGGTTCATGGCGTTGTTGTAAGTACAGTATGTTAAGTTCTTCTTGTACATATTCGAGCGCTTTCTCGATGGTTACGGGGCGCATACAGCGTATACGGGAACCTAGTGGTTCTTTTAACCCACGTACGAATGCTTGCATCGTCACTTTTTTATAGAGATCTCGTTTAGCAGCCACCGTGGTCTCTAAGGTCTCGTGTAAAGTCACGTATGTCATAATGGTGCTAAACAAAGTCATACAATGGTCATAGAACTCCTGGGGGGATCTATTACCTTGAGTAGCGAGGGAAAGGTCATTATATAAAGTAGTTTCGTCACGTTGGTCAGAAAAATTATTAATTAAGCTAGCGCGGATACCTGCCCAACTATCTGGTATACCGTTTGAATTGATCGTACAGGCAGCGGTTCCAGTTATTTTATTTAAAATGCCGTTCAACAAACAGATATTAGAAAATTCATTTCCTTGAGCAGAGCTTAAATACTTGACAACAACCTGGTCACATATCTTAATAAATCTTGTTAATATATTGGGGTTGCCATCAAAATCAGGAACAAGACGGAGAGCTTTAAAAATAGTGTCTGGTTCAACAGCCATAGTGATTTCTAAATTACTAGAACTAAAATTATCTAATCGTAAATCGCAATCTGATTCAAGATTTCTAATGCTATCACTAACAATACGGCGAGCCTGACGGAGTTCAGACTGCCGGTCCCTATCAGATTTTGGGTGAAAAATGTTGGAAAAGGATTAGCAACACTTAACAGAAAATGCAATTCAAAGCACTTACATGTGTTTGCCTTCTCTGGTCTTTTCTGGCGCTGATTTTTGAGTGCGGCCTCGGCTGAACGTTGGATGTTCTGGATACCTCGATGAAACGCTTGAAAGTGTAAGCAGCTGGTCTTCGTCCGATTCTTGGTCTTGAGCCTAACTACTTCGAAGTATCCTACCGACTGCGCCAATTACGTTAACGACAGCCGGAGGACTCAAAAAAAACCAAAGTTTCTAAAAATACTTTAATTAAATTAATATTACAAATTAAAATCTTAACTATTGATTCTACTGTCCGATCCTAGGTGCAGTAATGGAATGAATTAAAATTACAATTTAATAATTAGTGGAAAACTAAATCTGCTGATGCGAACCATGCGTTTATCGATAACTAGGTTACGCGTGTATCGATGGGCAGCAGCGACGTCAGCGATCTCCCTCGTCGCTAGGCGCATAACACGCTTATGGTTTTCCTAGGTTCTGTGCAATGCAATTTGTTTTTATTGATAAAGCTATTCGAAAATATAATAACATAACTTGACATATAAAGCTTTTAGTAACATACTCAAGTCATGGCGGAATAGGGCTCATAGTTTTGACGGGCGCATTTCATAGCTCGAAGCGCATTCATATAGCCGTAATGCCTCACTCATACATTGTGAACGTCTGTGAAGTAAGAAACACCGGGTGGGATAATTTCTAAGTTTTCTGTCATCGCTTGCTATTGCTGTTTATATTTTTCTGCTTATTATAGAGAGCCAGTTGCTTAGTTTTCTACTACCGTGAAGCTGCGCGAACATTTAATATCTTTGCTTAAACATTAGTCAAAGTTGGCGAGCGAGCCGTCACGTTAACTCGGACTGCGACGTATCGACAAGAAGTAATACCGAACACTGTAGAAAACGTGAATACATTTATGTCATTCGATTGAGTTAAGTGTCTGACGGACGGGGCGGCAGCAATTAGACGCGAGGTGGCGCTCATTAACGCGCCGCGGACCGCTAACGAACTGCTCATCGACCTGCAGGCGGACGGCCGGTGGTCAGTTTACACTCAACACGTACCGAATGGATTCAATGTTAACATAACTCGATAATTATTACCTCAAGGAAGCGGCATCGTAGTATACTTGACATGAAGGCGCGCGCATATAGAGCTCGATGCTACGACGATGGGAAACTTCCAATTTCATCTTTATCTTATTTGCTCATCGACTAGACAACATAGCACGACCTTTGCCCAGTTTGTACATATTGTGCACGGTTTGTATTTATACGGTAGAGTGTATCTGCCATATATTAAGGAAAATATTTACCGATATAAATAGTTTGCAACACTAGGAGTGCACAGCGAGCGATTATCTCGAGGCGTATGTGATCACCATAATTACTGCAGTTCATAAATATTATTGTTTATGTCGTCATATACTCGTTTGGTCCACGAAGAACGTATTATTCTCGATGTACGAACGAGACTGAACGTTCTCGGTAATTTAATTGTAAAATCGTTTCGACCACGCTACACACCTAAGGCACACCATCAGAATAACGAACAGTTACAATGTTTCAAGACGACTTATGTCCGAATAAGAATTTAACTAATGACCGTCGTCAATGGCTCTCGATGTAATTAGGGTAATTAAGTTTCCAAGCGTGCGGTTCGGTGTCGCGCGGTAATCGATATGGACAATTATCACCGGTCGTCCGATACAAATCTAAGCCTTATTAATAATTTAGCACCTAGAAGTACTCTGAATTTTAAATGGTCAGCGAGTGAGACTGATAAAAATGGTGATTTTCGAAACTCACTTTCTCGTGAATGTTAAGCGGTTTTTTATTGAGGGATTTGGCTGTTAAAAGACGGACGTACTAGAGACGCGAAATTGCGAGTGTGTAGGGCAAATACATTTTTAGTTAAGAGGGTCGCAAAGGGGCCCGAAATTGTTCCTGTTGTTTGAACTTAGCTGACACAGGGCAGTGTGCCTAGATGGTCCCAATTATAGCTACTGATGTTATTGTGTAGGAATCTTTTAATTTGCGTAAGACGGCATCTACTTGTTCCCAGATTGTCCGCAGATATGTTGTGCGCAGTCACATTAGCTAATAGCTACAATGTAGTTGGTTTATAGCTGTTTTTCGTTTTTCTTTGTCTTATTTTCCTAGATTCGCTCGGTAGTTTTATGTGCTGGCATTGATGGGTAATTATTATGTTCACGCAAGTGTTTAACCATTTATCTTAATTATTTATAATTAGACAGATTAGCAGCTGATAGCTTTTTTTTACTATAAAAACGATAGAAGGAAGGTGAATTTTGCGAATAACTACTTAGAAAATTTAATTTTTGTTTTTATTTGTCAATGTGCAAATTTAAAAGTAAGGCACTATTTCGTCATCATAAAAATATTGAGTTAAGTAACAAAGAATTATTAGGAAACATTTATTACGAATAAGGGTTACCCCTATAAGGAAGGGTCCTTAGAATAACACAAGAATGCTATGCCATACACTTTTTGTGTGCACTTGCCAACGAGGGTATCTTTCAGATTTTAAAATAATAATTTATACGTATATTAATTTGATAATTAATGGTTTCTAATGATAACTTCAAACTAGGATGATCAATTCTGGAAGAGAACATTGAAATATGTATGTTACTGGTCGGTAACAGTAGTGATTTGCTCTTAAAGTGGTACTGCTTCTACTGCTAATATTGAAATCTATGGTTCACTTTCCGCCAACATGGAAACTTTTTGTTCCTCGAAATTATATACTGTCGTAAAATTTTATTCGTTACGGCATCTACCACAATACACTGCATTTGTTCGTACTGCACTTTTATTTTAGTCCAAAGTGGCATAGCATGCGGCAGTTTCGTGGCTAGCAGTGGACAAGGCCGCACCCGAGACATAATACAATATCAGTAATAGGACAAACGTTTTTGCGCGCGCGTTCGCCGCTCGATAATTGTGTTGGAAAAGACACGAAGACATTTCCCGAAGGCAAAAACACCGTCACGCCCAGTGCCAACCAGTTTTTGTGCCGATTGTGCGGAGTGGCATCCACTTTCGTGATTCTAGAAATCGCTACGAACTAAACTTTTGTTTACTATGGAAGGCCGCGCGATGCACCGCTTCGAGTACCTATATACACAACTTTACGCGGTTACTGCCTTTGTTGTTTAAGTGCGGATCGCCAAAGAGACGCGATTACTACCTCGGTTGATCCCGCAGAGATCTCCGATAGAGTGAGCTACTTACGGTATCGCACGGGAGTTTCACCAAATGAGGTGCTTTCTCAACCGTGCCAATAAAATCTCACTTCAGCGGTCACCTATTGAAGGGAAGACAGATATTACACGATGTTATAAAACGTTCACGACTTATCTTCGAGTTGACTTTATTGTTGTTTATTATACTGTCCTACCGTGTACAAATACTGCGTCATATGTAATTTATGAAAATCCTTCGAAATGACCATGATCATTGGATTTTAGTTAACATATGGTTCGGCATCGTCAATTTGGAGTCCCGTCATCTTACACAAAAACTCCTCAGACATTTCTTATACCTAAGCTTCTGGAAATAAAAGAATTCCAACGGCTCAATGAATTCTCAAAATATCACGCGTTAGCACTTGTTGCAACATAATGCAAGCGTCTGCATACTTAGCAATCAGCTCATCAGAACGATCGCAGCGGTGGCGTCGTGCGACGTGCCAACGAGGAAACTATGACACGTCCGGACACGTCGCGGCCATCAATCAACACGAGTGAATGACCTCACCTTATCCTTCGACAATGCGTGACGTCAGGGCTGCCAACCGAGAGCCGTACATGGCAAAGTTGGGCAACTTGACGGTGATCGACGTATGGGGGACAAAAGACTGACTGAATTTCGATATAAGGGATGCGTTATTTACGACTTTTTGTTTTATCTGTCTGCAAACGTTTATGGATAAGCCGTTGTTCCATTTTTAACGAAAGCCAGACAAAGCTAGTGTTGATATATCCTGTCGCGATAACCTTACATTTCTGTCGTTTCTTCGGAAATGCGGCTTGCATGTGACAGGATAATTTACGCCTCTGAATAAGAACTTAAAGCGACTACTATGGGAGCCGAGTAGACATTTTACTGTTGCGTTTTTAATGCAAAAAAGTTTATACTCACGTATAATCGTAACATTACAATTTAAGTCAGAATTTAAAATGTATGATGACAAGTTCTAACTTTCACATACTGAAAGTAATGTAATGTTATAAAGAATATTAATTCTCACTAATAGCATCTTATTAACAACTAATACTAATTATACTAACCGACATCTAACAGTAACACCGTCTCGTTCCAGGTCGCAGTCGGCTGACGTTGCAGATGTCCGCGGGCGCCTGCAGACATTTGGACAGCCGCTTACTTGTCGCTAATCATTTCATATAAAAAAAGAAAAGCAAAGTGGACCATCGCCGTTCCACTAAATAAAGAAGAATGATCAACTCGTCGTTAAAAGGATGTTAATTTGGAGGAGTTTTAAATGCATATTAATGCAAACCAATCTGAATATAACTTTAAATCGGAAACATTCCTCTTTCTATTTTATTAATCGCGTAGAAAGTGGTGTTTTATTGAATTTGGCCGAACGATGCCAGAAACCAGTATCGGACATAAATCGTGAAGAAATCGCGAGCGGGTCGCGCGGCGGCGGCGGGGAGTCAGAGGTCGCCGCACTAGTGTTGGGAATGTGAGAAGTGCTCATAATCCCAACAGTTATTTAGTGCCTAGAATTAGCGCCTCGAGAGTATGCAACGCCAACCGATTTCGGCCGATGATAAAGATGATGATCCAAGCGCTCTAATAAATTGAATCGTCAATATGATTCAAATTCGAATAATTTTAATCATAAGGTAGGTATGTGTTACATTCGCGTAATGAACGTCATATATACCGACAAAAGCATACATTTCATTGAACATGTTATAATCATGGTGGAGTTACTTAATGGACAGTTCTTCGGCTGAACGATAGTTGGTTTAAAATATACGGTTACCTGTAACAGATGTTCATTAAACGTGTTAGCATTTTGAGAACGTGAACGCGAACATTTTTAGTTTTATATTACTGTGGTCCGAATTTACGATCAGAAATGCAAAAAAATATTTTAACAAAATGAGAAAACTCCGGCAGCAGTCCAACACTAGAATCGGAATTATTAATTTTTGCGAAAGCCCGAGGTGAGAGCAATACCGCTCACAATATACAATCATCAATTATTTCGTTCGTTATTTATCGATCGGTTTATCGCATGCGATAATTAACGGTTATATAAACACGTTCGTCTTTCGAGTTTCTAAAATTGTTTTTTAAAAATTAATTGGAAACTTTTTGTTAATGAACGTTATGGTCACAATAGTAATATTACGCGAATTTATTTGTTCCGTTCGAATCGAAAACTGGTCACGGAGCTTCACGACTAACATTATTAAATAATATAGCGCGACGACGTTATTAAGCAAGTATCGAGTGTTTACTTACGCTGTTATTTCGTAGTACAAGATGTAAAAAACTAATTGTATAATGCTTACAGCTTATAGCCATTGAAGTAGGTAAGTGACTATTCCTTGTTGGAATGCCTATGGGAAGAGGATCGATTTGATTTCCTTTTGCTAAAAATTGTCGATGACACCTACTGTTGATGTTGTTTGTCACGCTGCGAGATACGATATATCAGGTGTGTTGTCGTAATGTACGGTACGTAGACAGAAACAGTGATTAACTTCTGGCTTCGCTCGTTCACGAGTCTCACTCGACGCTCTATGTACGTTCTTTTGTCGCATGAGACCATCCCGCGCGGAGCTGCCGCCCTTCCCTTTCTCCTTCGTTCGGTGAGCGGCGGGAGGAGCGGGACCGCGGGGCGAGGGGTCAGGGTACGCCGGTCGCGGCCGGTCGGTACACAATACTCGGTGAGACAATGAGAGCGTTGAATATGCATGGTGGCATCGCGCTGCAATTTGGCCGGAACCGTCTTCTAATGACAATGTGACAAAAATAACACCTCGTGCCCCACGCACTCGCGCGCTTGCCGCTCCGGCTACGGACCTTCCTAACTTATAATGATGGCTGCCGAATTATTGTTTTGCATTCAATCACTATACTACCACTAAGCGGTGATAAGCTAGTGATTTATAATTCAGTCTCCCACCCCGGGATCCGAGTTCGAATCTCGGCAGGCCTCTCTGTGTAGTTACATGCGTTTTATAACTTAAAGTTCAAATATCACTAACTCAAACCTGCACAGCTTAGAGTATGTTATAAAATGTAAGTGTAATGTTTCTGAGACGTGTATTCTGTATTTCAGACGATAGCCTAAAAGCTTCTCACTACGAGAGGTGACGAGGAAAAGGCCGAAAAAACAACACATACCAATTCTATCAACAAAGTGAACTGGATAAAATTAGTTATGCTTAAGGCAATCGTGATGCTCGCACTATGGCTACAACTTTAAGCCTAGTATACTAGTATACTATACATTTATTTCTATTATAAAATTTAAAAAAAATATTACGATTTTCTTTGAAATAAATAGTTATTAGGTGCAGTATAATAACGCTGGAAAGCATTATGAAATATTTTAAGAAACAAAGCAAAAATACAAAATTGCTTGTGGATGCGTCGTTTTTGTGGGGCAGTGCGTTGCGCGGGCGCAGCCCGACGACAGTGCGTGGCGTGCGTGCATGGTAATGATAAAGTGTTTACTGCTTGTATGTATTTTGTACTGCACTTTATAAATGCTTCGAGCGACGTAATGCCCATCGTTACTATGCCTTACTTAAAATTGTCGGGTACTTTGTTATACTCATTTTTATGTTAAGATTGTCTGTAAATATCGTATGTGGTAATTATGAGGTAACAAAAAATACGCATGTTTTAGTTTGAAATATTAAGAGGACCAATATTTAAAAATAAATTTTAAAGATACAAAGTAAACAAATTTGCAACCAACAACGCCATCTACCGCTAAGTTGGTAAATCGAGATACGTTTTGTATCATATTTTCCCCTTAAGCAAACATCGATGACATCTGCCCGGTTACGGTGCAAAACGGACAAAAAGACAGTTAATCATCGATATAATCAATAGGCCGGAAGCCGAGCAATCTGCATAACAAATCAACTCAAATTCCTCCGTTGTTCCGAACAAATGCATCGGGAGACGGCACATGTGATACTTTAGGGTTTTTATAGTTATTGACTTATTATATTCATTATTGAAATAATAATAGCATTACAATCAGAACTCGAGTGTGTCGTCGGGGCTCTAGGTAACTGCACAAAACCGAACGACGCCGACTTGTCTAGTTTTGAACATTATTATTATACCATCACGCTAGGTTTTTCCGGTGAACAGAAAGCACCGAGTGCCAAATATCTCTAGCCAATCTATTTTTTTGTCTACATCTATCCACTTTACAAACCTGACGTACTACTTTTATATTTTCGTCTTTTAACGTATAGTATCATATTACTACATAATATATTTTGTCCGTATGTAATAGTCTAGGATACTTTTAGTGTAGAACTAAATTCGATTCATAATATATACTTTATTTTTGGAATTTGGAGGAGTATTGAAAATAGTTCAATATAATCCACGTAGACGTGGGATAGATAGGTAGGTACGGACCAGAATTATTCTTAACATTGTACCGTGTGCGGAGTCCCTACGCCGCCAAGTAACCCCGGGTAACGGTATTAACATATAAATAACAAGTGATTTGAACTATTGACGGAATCCAATGGGTATATTTATGGGGTTCATTTGCATACAGTTGTAACTCTAAGCGTGCCGAAGGGCACCCGGAGACGGTGTGCGCGGCGCTGGCGGTTAACAGTTCACACGTAGACAGAATTGTTATGAAAATCAACAACCTAAACATTGTAGAAGAAAAATTATAAAAAAGTGATGATTTTAGAATTCGCTTGAGGCAAATTTTTACATACTTGGGCCGTATATTCGACAATAAATGTTTTAAATAATATTGCATATTTTCTATAAACAAATATAACAGCATACCTACATGCTTTATTCGAGTGCTTTCTAATGTTATGAATGCTGTAGGACCCGCGGCTGTAGTAAATTATGTAGCTTAGACCGGGTCGCGTTCGCTTCGTCCGATGGCTTATTAATATGTTTTGTAGGTTACACATGATATGCTTAATTCGTGAAAAAATTCAATATTAATTTGCATATTTCTAAATGTCCCGGTACCGTACGGTCTAACAGAGATCGGCAATAAACCAATAATTGTACATCGCAGCGTTTCATTCTGATGCTAATGTCGTCTGAACAAAAACTCATCGTGCAGATTCAATGGCACATTTGAATAATTCGCCAATAAATCATTAGTCGGTAATCATGTTAATTTTCCCGGCTAGTGCTAAGAACGCCTCTGTTTTGAGGGTGCTATTAGTCGTATTGATATAATATTATACATAATGATAATAATAATTGGGTCAATTCCGATAGTCATACTCATATACTTACATACATAGATATTTTTATCATACATACATGTGGCATTTATTAATTTTATATTATCTTTGTTAATCTGGACAATACATTTCTTCTTTTTCACAGTTGTCATATATAATACATATATGTACGATCACGCCTATTTTCCGTAGGGGTAGGTAGATGCTGAGCATTTCCAGCGGATAGGACACTGACAAATGTATTTCGCCCTATCTACTTTCATCAAAGTCATCATACAAGGTTGTCTATTAAAAGTACTTTTATGAGTACTCATGACCTGGTCTTACATTTTTGTTTCTTTTTCTATTACTTATATATTTTTGGTAGTATGCACCCAGTTTCTAAGCAGAATATGTTTGTATTAATATGTGTACACAGGTAACAGGCGCGGTAGGTAAGCTAACGGCTACCTATTGCACATGTTACTTCCCGAACCGATACGGAGCGCTGCGTCACAAACTTGTAATGAACTATGGCCCTTCCCGAACCGTAGTATGTCATTACGCTATTACAGTAAAACTTATCTATGCTGACATCGAATTAACTAAACGCCGCGCTTATGACATCGGAACACATAATTAAGCTAATTTTATTGGCGTTAGACGACGACATCCGTGTACAAATTACTTATTAAATGCCCTACAAACTGATGTGTATCGACTACCGCGCGACAAAAACGATACTCGCCGCTGTGAAAAAACAATAAATTCGCCGAATAATAGTTATCGAAAAATAAGGCGAAACATTATTGTCATCCGGAAAGCATAAAAGTATTTCAGATTGCCGAGACAATGGACGGAGACAATGGGCGAGCGAGAAGGGACCGAAAGCGATTTTTTGTCGAAAAAAATAATGTTTTTTTTTGCGATCGCTCCTTCCACAACAATCAGTGCGCCGCCCTCCATTGCTCGTTTTTTAATAACGGAGCCGAGGACTGTTTGTTTCGTCATTTTATAGTTTCGTTGTTTCGCCAAGCGACCGATGTTATTACTAATGCGTTTTTATATTAAAAAACAAGTCGTAAACGAGATAAGCTTTTAGAAAAAATGCAGTAAATGTTTGTCGGCGTCAGCGCCGCGATATCGCCCCATCTCTACGTTCGAGTAAATATTTGATTAGGAAGATACCCTTACGTTGGTTAATGATCTTAATGTTTTTCGACCATTTTTCTTCCATAAAAATTATGAACATTTCACAACTCCGGAATAGGCGTACACTACACCGTAGATCACAATTTGTTAACAGTAATATACACACACCTGGTCGAGACCAAAAAGTACCAAAAATGTACCCCCTTTTTGTAACAGACAAATACATACATTATAAGTTAAAAAAATTAAAAAAAAACCTCACATTATTATTATCATTACTAAACTTATTTCTAAAGTCCACCATTTGAATTTCAGCCGCAGCTAGGAATGTCGCGCGAGGCTCGTAAAAAGATGCAACGCGTACGAGCTCCGACAAAAACAAAAGGTAACATGAAATAAGTCCAATCAGTCCGCGGTGCCCCGACGCGAGCTCCGAGTAACGGACGACGTTTCCGAAAGCCGTGAAGGAAGTAATTACATATTCAAATCCAAATCCGAACGCCCGGTTCATATGTCACTACACAACAAAAAAACTTTATACGCGAACCTCATAACGGTTACTCTTTCTTCAACAGCCTGAGAAAAAATACACCGCTAACCGTATTTCTAAACGAGAAAAAATCGCATGCTTCCTTATTAAATGCATAAAAATAACAACTAGCTACAACGGCAAACTAACCCTTGAGCGCTACGTGCAGGGTGGAGTTTAGCGAAGCGACGCGCCACCGGCGTTTTCAAATGTATGCACGCATTTGCATAATGTGCATGGCCCCTAAATTTTATTGAATAAAAAAATAGGATGGGTAGAACTTTTTTGCATAAATTCTTACAAAAGGAAACGGGTTAAACCATTCAGGAAGTGAAATGTCGTGGATCCGCTCGCGGCTCGGGTTAAAAATCAAAGTTCATCGGTTAACGGACGCATTAACCCGCCGTGTGCTGACGTAATAAAATATAGAATTGCATAACGTTACACGACACGTTGCGGCGTTTCGTACGTCGCCCCCCGCGATGTACAATAAGCCAAAATGTACCTGACTATAATTTATGCGAGAATATTAAGAGAAATGTACCTGCCCTTTTTGAATATTAAGTGCAACCTAACCCCTGACATTATTGAATAGGGTTAAGATACTATTTGAATGGGAATAATATAAAAAAATGCAAATAAACTGTCCCCGCGTCTACGAGGGTCACAGGTACGCTCGGGGTATACAAAAAAATCGCAATCGTATCGAAGGCGCAGAAAGTACAGTATTTATTTGTTTGGAGTTCGGCCGTGAAAATTAGGGTTCGGCATGAGTAGCGGCACTTGTCACGTCGGCGTGTAATTTGGGTGTGTACGGGCTCTTTCTTATGCATATTCGGTCGGGGGTCGCGCATAGATAGCTCCTTTTTAATAGCGTTTTTTTATTATGCGTCGTATGCAAAGATTTATTGTTCCGCGCCGGGATGTGCGTGAGAATGCTGCGAGATAATCGAATTTGCCTATAGACAGCGCCCCAGCCAACCCTTTGGATCGATTGAAAGGATTCATGGGAAAGATGTGAATATTCAAACAAGGTGTCATCTTTGTGAATATCGATTGCCGTTGCGTCCTTTATGAGGAGCATGGGAATTGATACAGTGAAAAGGAAGACGCCGAACCTTTTTTGCATAATCTATCGGCCGGCATCGACATTGTTACCGCTAACGGTATTCCTCGTAGGGGTCGCTCTCAGAATGTGTCGTTAAAAACTGTGGCCGTTACAGTTTTTTAAGGTAGCCGACTACCGAACTGGCCGAGGGCTTAATTGTTGTCGTAGATAACTGTCGTGTTCGGTTTTTTGTGTTGTTTTTGTCGTCAGGTAACCGTACCGCGAGTAGCCGGACCGTTTTGTGACAAGTGTCGTACAAAAGAATATTTGAATTATAATGTGGAATTAATGCAAATCGCGGTATAAACTGGGAGCAACATATTCATAAAAGTCGTGTCGTGGGCGTCGACATACGCCTAAATATTCGGTACACGGTTATAATATTGATGTTGCATTACCCCGTAATATATGTAGTTATTCAGTCGAGTGATGTCTCCATCTAGTTGTAGGTCATTATTATGGACTTAGGTATTTCGCTGGGTCTAAATATTTTATTGCGTTATAACAAATTAAGCTACATTTTGCACTTATAGATAACTCAACTAGGTTAAAATGATATTGCACTTAATTAACAAATTAATAATAATTAACGAAAAAGCTTCCAAGAATCCAACATAAGTCATGCACTTGAAATGTTTTGGGTCATAACAGAAATTTTGGTAAAAAAATATTTTAACCCTTTTGCCAACATAATAATTTTTTGTCGGTCGCAGTATTTTGCTCTAGTTTATGTGGGGGCTCATTTGTCCAAAACAAATAGTGGCGATACCTCGCAGCGGTACAGGGTTATGACGGGACAAAGCAGCAGTTGCAAAAAGTGTCATAAAATGTAATTATGTTAAGCGTTGCGGCTTGTACAGGCTGCTCGGAAATATTCGATGTGAACAAAATGAAAACTAGTGTAATGTTTACACTAAACTGTGACTTTACACTCGATGACATAATCGTATAGATATTATGTATGCTACATTATATTTCTTCATCTGATATGTTAAAAATGTAATGACAAATAAAAAAATTATTACAGTTAAGAGGTAACATAAAAGCCCTCCATCTGTATATTTTTTTATTATTAACGTAGATATACGCCGTTTGTAACATGAACCGTAAATCAAACAATATTTTTTATACTTATGATATGTTAATAAGTTAATTACAAACCGGTCAATCCTTTCCATTGCAATAATGCCAGAAACTATATTTATTATGTGTAATATATTATTATAATCGAGTGTGTCAAAAGCGGGTTGTCAAATTGTCACACAATAGATATATTAATAAAACATTGACGAAATAATTCACCGTAACAATGTAACACTCATAGAAACCAATATTCATTAAAACTTTATCTGTACATGAATATTGAAGGCTGCGAATAATGTCTAGTGAGTGACTAACAGCTTATAATCAGGTGACATTTCATTTAACCTCTAATTGCGTAATGGCGAAGGTTATCGGGTAATTCGGTAACTTTTAATTTGCCGAGCAAATGGTAACTATCTATACGAACTACTTAACTATTGACGGAAGCGGACCGTGGAACTCCACTCGGAAGGCTTTTTCTTCCGTTCAACTGTCTGTATGTTGCTGTCATCGTTTGAAGGATAAGCGGTCACTTATAATACGAGACATTCCTAAATGGTCGATAATAAAACTTCAGCATTGTTTCAGATCAAATGTAAAATTTTGATTAGAATATTTAAAAAAAAAAATTTGATCGGTCTTAAAAACTACATCCGCGTGCAAAGCCGCAATGTTCATAATCTCACAGCAGACGAACACGCTGTGCTGCACCAATTTTTTCCTAAGTCCGGCTTTCACCGGCTCGTAAAGAATTCGTCAGCAAACATTTTAATGTGTTCCGCATTTTTTCACCAATAAGAGCGGCGCATTGTCCCGCGACGCAACTGAAGGGTTAAATTATGCAAACTGGACCATAAACGAACTGTTGCCGATCCAGTCGCCCCGCCGCCTCCGCCGTTGTGACCGGAGCTGAACAATATAATTGTTTCTCTTATATTGTTGGACTATTTCACTAGTTCCAATTACCGTTAAGCGTCACTAAAGCGACGACTTCTTTGCGTTATAAAACTCATGTACACCACTTTTGTTAAGAAACATCATCAAAGCTTTCCATTGACAGAAGCGGTAGTCCTGTGCATAATGAAAACGACTACTAAGTCGGGGGTTTTGAGTTCGATTCCCGACGAAGACAAATATTTCTACGATGAGCGCGTGCAGTTGTTCCGGGTCTGTATATAGAAATATATGCATGTAGTTTATCAGCTATCCGATTACCATAGCAGACGTTTTACCTAATTCGAAGTGGAGTGATAAAGTTGTGTCAAGATATTATTATTATTATTAATCCGTGTGTTGCAATGCACATCCATTCTATAGGTGATTTATTACGAGGTGTTTGTAATATTAATGTGCCTTTATCATATCGCAGTTGTTATACTGACGTGTACAATGTTCGCGGGTCTTTAAAAAAATAGCTTCAAGGCCGTCAACGTGTCTACGGACTGCAGAATTTCCTCTTCGCAAATATCTATAAGCCACACTGGCCACTCGTAACGCGGCCGGCTGACCTGTTTGTCAACTTAGACAGTAAAAAAACGTGAAAATCAACATTTAATTCGTACCTCGATAGCATCGCGTGGACGCGATGTGACCTCTGCGATATCGCATTATAAACAAATTGTAATATTTTTACAATCAATATACGCACAGATTGAAATATGACCGTCTATTTAAATCAATCATATATTGTCGGTGAACATTACCGAGTCTCAGAACAAACACTAGGAGTTTTATTTCGATTATTAATATTAAATTATTATGTGGACGATAAAACTTTGTGTATTAATAGGCGGCTTGCATATATAATTTCTATTTATTTTATATAATATAAGTGTTGTTAGTTTATTGTCAGAGATTTATTACATCCCTAAGTAGGTATGTTGCGTCTGTGTATATTAAATACGAATGGAGTATTCATTATGTAATAGTGTATTACCATTATTTTTATGTAGAACTATTGTTATAGCAGTGACTGCACTTTTATTGATTCTACCCTGGTGTGATAATATGTCATTTCTTTTAAATCGTTACCAGGAAATCGTGTTGATATAATATCGGGAACTACATAAGCTCTGTTGATCAAGTATTGAAAATCATTTGTAGTTTGTAATTAAATAATAGATTACATTACCATCTTGGGAATCCATTTTCATCATCACCGTGAATCGCGGTGCAGCTTCCAGGATTTAATGATTACGGCTCGGATTAAGGTTAGATAGCTTTCCAATTTCTTATTTCTACAGAACATGTGATATGCTAACTATAAAGTTAATAAACTACATATGTGCAGTTTTTTACAACACATTTTTATATAGATATATTCTTACAGACACGCAGAACAGATCATGATACTGAACACAAATGTTTGTCTTAT
>DWEM01000264.1:0-21446 GCA_018245935.1 Agara belti belti
AACCGCTCGACCAACGAGGCAGTCATGTGTTTTTATTTTATCCCCATTCATATTTCATTATTTATTTACACCTAAATGTTACCCGTGATTTCAGCCGCGGGGTCAAAAGAATTTATTTTGATCGGACGTTGTCTGTAGCGCTTATTTCATTAAAACGTGTTTACCCGTCGAAATGAGGTTTTTTTCCGCGCAAAAAAGTAAACCTATACCACTTACCAGCCCTTCAACCAGCCCCATATTAAAAATCACATCGATCCGTTTCGCCGCCTTGACGTGTAAGAACGACAAACAAACACACTTTCGCTTTTATAATATTAACATGAGTCTCTTAAAATTTTATTTTGACAGAAAGACAAACGTTTTGTTTTGTTTTTATGCTTCTTTTATCATCTCTCAGTCTCCTGACGTATTACAAATTTGATTTGCAAATACCAATAATTTGATTATATGTATTTAGAGATTTGTTTTAAATTAACCTTTTATATGTAGCTTTTAATAATACAATGATGTCGGGAAAGTGTCGGCGCATTGCTCGTCATTTAACCGCAAAAGTGAATTTTTATAATCCATTAAAATAGACAAAGGGATTCTTGCAGACAAGTGAAAGCTGCAATGTTTACGATCGACCGCAGCTAGCACTGTATCTCTATGCGGTTTGCAGCAAACGTCGCGGTATTACCCAATGGCCGACGCAATTTATTTTCTTTATTTGACTATTACTGGCAACATACGCTTTGTTATATTAATCACTACTTTGTTATTCTAGTCAATTTCTATTTTTTTATATAACCAATTGTTACGGTTTAATTTATTGCATCTTATACTGATCATTATATATAATCAGCATCTTATCAGGCCCACCGATGTCCACTGCTGGGCACGCGCCTCTCACAAACATCGCCACAACTTGCATGTACTATTACAGTGAATTTATCAACTTTTTTTGTCTCTACAATCCAATAATACAAGTATGAAGACCGATATTTCAATTCGACTACCATCACGTTTTAAATTTTGTCTCTTCCGCGGTCGAAAAGATAAAATAAAATCGCACTATGGGAAATAAAATGAAATAAGTCTGAAAATTAATATTCAAGTCTGTCTGTCAATTAGTTTTAATTGTATTAGTAAGTATTATTATTGAAATAGTTTTAATTTTGCAATTTTAATAACTCACTTGACATCGGATACAATTTGTTAATTTATTACGTGAAAATTAACTGCTTAAATTTTAATCAGTAATTGTAACAAATGCAATTTAATGTGCGCTAAGGTAGAACTATTATCTATATAGATAAATCATAATTGGTCTTATTGACACTTATTTATATTAATAAGCATAAATAAATATTGTCAATTTCTAGGAACCTAACGATTGATCTTTAAAAATTTTTGTATTCTTGGATATTGTTTTTGTTTTTAAGGATTCAATAAAATATGTTGCAGAGTGCAAAGATCAGTAACAAATGAAGTGTGGTCCAACATTCGAATATGGAAACAAGATTAACAAGATGTGTAGCGGGTGGCGGGTGGACCACCTGGGCCGCACTCACAATAGACAACTTTTTCTAACAACCATCATTAAATGCAAAAACTCACATAAAATAGAGATACGGCTTTGTTTACGGCAAGGCCAAAACCTGCTTGATATATTAAGTACTTTCATATCAGTAGTCTGATTCCAAGTTGGGTAATTAAATGCCTATATTACGGTAACCGGACAGCTGGTAAACATAAATAAATACATAATATATAATACTTACACAGATATTTTTATCACACGCAGACACAGAACAAACAAATGTGGTTATCACACAAATGTTTGTCCGGGAATCGAACCCGCGCCCTCCTGTTTTGCAGTGGAGCTCGCTAACCACTCGACCTCGAAGGCAGTCAATAAATCGGATTTTGCAAAAATCCTGAACATTGGACCTTGAAACTTTTAAAGTCGATATTGTATTTCAGTGGGGTGTGAAAAGTGTAACGGTATTGTCTGGAGCATGGAGTATAGCGTCAATCAGTGGATGCGGGCTCACAATTAGTCGCACGTGCCGCACTGGGAAACAAGTAATGCGAATACAAATAAATTTTCATAAATAATCGTTCAAGATGATACTTTATGGCCAAATATAAAATATTTTTATAACGAACATAATTACGTGAATTGCATAGATTTCAGAGCCGTTGCGAACGATTGTTAGTGAGAATTACTCGTAATTGGTGAATACGTCGACTTAATAAAGATTTCTTGTCCAGCTTCTATCATACAAGTAAAAACGACATTTTATTTTAGCAATAATTTAATCAATCGACGTGAATTTTTCACGTCGTTACCTAAGAATGCTCGATTTTTCTTTTAATATCTTTTTTTTAGCTAGCAAGTAGCGAACGCCTGTTTGATAAATTACATTATAATTTTAGCAATTTCAACACATTCTAACTTATACAAATTGAATTTTATGTTTTCATTCACCCCATTTTACATGAAACGCTATATTATGTACAAGCTATTCTTATATAAAAGCTAGTGTTCATGTTACATGACCAATACCAAAATAAGATACTTTACTATAAACTAAAATCATAGATAACGTTATATCAACAACTGACTTTGAAAGTAAGCGAACGGGTTGATTTATCTATGAATTCATTTTATGATTAATGATTTAGTTTGTGACTTAATGTAACCATTTGTTTTAATAAGAACATGGAGTAGACAGATGTTGACGCATAACAAAAACTTGTAATTTTATTTCTGTTTGTTTTATTTATGAAACTGATTACTAGTACTAAAATTGTCCACACAAATGAACACCTCTTTATTTTTATTCAATAGCTATACAGGCCCATACCGGGCGGCTCAACTTTGTCGCAATATTTATGACGTACCATTTACGTCGTGTTATTCCAATCGAGGATTTCTTTTCTGTTTCAAAGGACTATTAGGTGCTATTATACTAATACGGTGACCACTTTTTGTGCTTTTTTCCCTTTGCGATGTGATACGTGGATGAAATGTTGTGAGTCCAGATATGAAATCAACACAAGTTCAATGTTCCGAGGCGGTGGACATCTGGACGCGACGACAGTCGAACGGGATTACCATATAGTTATTGCGTAATAATCCAGGCAGCAGATGCGCGAGCTGATTGCACTCGGTATATTTAGCTAACAGGTGCTCAGCCACGTGGTCCGCAGGGTTGCAGTCATGACTTTGACAAATTTCACGTCAACCACTAAATAATACTCGCGAATATTAAATGTATCCAGCTATTTTACATCACCACATAAATAAACGCATCTGCATGAATGTATGTATATTCTTACCATTGCAAGGTAGAACTTGATGAGATAAGTTTCATTTGCAATGATCAATTTATTTTAGGCTTTCCATTACCGATTCGGAAAACAACAAAATATTGAATACATATCACACTTATTTAATACTATCCACATTTCAGCTTAACAACACGCAGGAATATATTGCCAATTTAATAATTAAAAAGTCTTAGCCAAATGCCAACGCTCGAAACTATGTTTTACTATAAATTAACTTTAATTACTGCAGTCAGATTATTATTTCCTTGAAACGTAGAAGTCGGTTTTGATTTAATTTTTTTGTTGATCAGATGATTTCGATATCATTCTGTAATATTAACATTTTATAACACTACAGAAGCCTAATTAAATTTCATAATCGCCAGCCCTACACTAATGCAGTATCTTGTTGGACTGGATTTACCAGTTGTTGCGATTTTATTAAGTGGCCATTGCATAACCATTACCAATGTGATAATTGCAATATGTCCCCATCCTCGTAACTAGAGTGTACATAGTGATTATAGATGCTCTCTTACCTTGTATTCAAGCGACATCTGTTAGCGAATTACATGAACAAAGTGGTTTTGAATTCTAATAATTTGCCTCGATCAACGCCTCCTTACTGGTTCAATGAACTTTGCGGCTTTTGAACAAATTTAAAGGAATACGAAATATGTTTATAATTTCTTATATAATATCAATACTTTTCCAAATACATGCGGTCATCATCTCCGTAGGCATTATTCGTCATCATCATTTACCTTATAGTCCTCCACATGGACACACGTCTCCGGCAAAATGAGTAGGGTTAAGGCCAAGGTCTGCTTATCTAAGAGATAACATTATGCAGAACTCAAACTCATAAGACCACTGAGCACGAACCCCTTTTTATATTCCATTACCGTTATTATTCCAATCGCAAGAATCCAGGAGCATACTGCATCACGCTGCTCTATTTCGGATTATATAACAGACGCAACAACAAAATTAATTAAAGATGTTATACCTACGTGCATTGCATTATATAGTTTATCATTAAAGTTCGAACATAAGTACCTATATTAATGATTTCATATTAGTTTAATCATAATCATAACACAAAGTCATTATTATGATATTTTAATCTCATTAATATGTTTCTATAATTATAATTATTTATTTATTGAGCGACGACACAGCGCGTCGCCGTGCGTAATGATGCAGCCTGTCGCGTATTCATTACCTAACGCAAATAAATCGATAAACAAAAAGTGAGCGGCGTGCAAACTGGTGCCATGATTAGAAACAGATATATGAATCAGGCGCGCAGGTGGTTCCTCGTAGGAAAGTTTTTGCACTGATAGGAACAGCTGCCGCGCGAAAATTGCTAGCCCCTATGCCCTCTTCCACTCATAATCTAGGAATTAATAGCCGATTGCTAATGACAAAATGGAAATGCGAGCGTTTGGTCAAACGCAACGCAATTACCGGTAAGACGTTAGAATCGCGTCGAATGCAAACGATACGGGCGAACACATATGCCGGGCGCTAGTGTGTGGCCGCCATATTTTTTATCCGAACGTTTAAAATTAATTTGTGTTACTTGAAACGCTTATCCATACATTCGATCTCGTATGTACATCTAAAAGAACGGATACACGTGACTTTATTTGCATAATATGCATGTGGGAACTCTTCTTAATAAAGAATCAACAACGTAACGCAGAAACCGATTTTGTGGTTTGAATGTTTTATTAACCTACGCCAAATCACAATTGACAGGCATCAATAAATAAAGCGAATCGGTTCAAAATATGGCGGGGCTTTTGTACTGAAGCACATGCGCGCTCTCAATGAAGTAGACGTACCCCACAAAACGCTTTTCATTTCGTTTGAATCGCTTGCGCATTTTGTGCGCACACGCAAGATGAGTCAGGAGAGCTTACCATAGAATAACGTCACATATACACAAATTTATCCTACTGTATCCTCAATCCATAAATCGTACATACGTAAATAATTTCAAAATACATAAAATGTCAATAAAACATTTAGCAATACACACAATAATTACAGCATTTGTTACGGCTTGAGTGTGGCCTTAAATTGTCTGTTTGATCACAGTTCATAATCCACACGAGCCTATCAAAATTATCATTTACAATACAAACAATAATCTATACTAATATTATAAAGAGGAAAGATTTGTGTGTGTGTATGTCGGTGTGTATGTAACGAATAGGCTCAAAAACTACTGGACCGATTTCAAAAATTCTTTCACCATTTGAATGCTACATTATCCCTGATCAACATAGGCTATATTAATTACAGGAAAAAAATAAGGATCCTTACTAAAACGACAATAATGTAACCCAAGGTGGGAAAAATATTGCCATAAAATGTCTTTCATCGCATGCGCTGCGAAAACTATTGATGATAGAACAAAAAAATGTTCTACAATATTAAAGAACATATCAATATCTACAAAAAATGTCGCGATAGCATATGTCTAACTATTGTAGTTATGTCACTATAACTACTTTTTAACATTTTAAAAGTTGATAGAAATTGCGACCAAAATCAGACCAAGTTATCCATACCTTTGCATTGATCCTTATCCAAATAAATTATTCCCTAAGCAAGACTGTTTCAATACCTATAAATAACCTTTTAGTTTATTCAAATCGAACATTCCGTTCAAGAGATATTGTGAATTTAAAACGTCAATCGACACAAAATTAATTGAAAAGTTAACGCCGCGGCGCTCCCGCTGGCATACCACGAAGGAGTCGGCTACGATCATCAAAGCAAACATCGTGCTACGGGATTATGACATACATGAGATTAAGTTATTATAGCATTATTTTAATTGAACCATGGCAGCGCGTGGTCCGGTCTGCTAGTTGTCAATAATATCCGCAACGTACGCAATATACCGATTTTTGTGGTATTTTTTTCACAGGTTGCGTTACATTATCGAAGTTTTCATACGGATCCCTAACTTTTTTGGCCTATGGTCTATGTTCATCAGGGGTAATGTAGCATTCTAATGACGAAAGAATTTTTCCAATCGGTCCTGTAGTAGTTTCAGCGTCTATTCAATGCAAACAATCTAATCTTTCCTCTATAATTTTCGTATAGATTTTGTATGGGACAATAAGAAAAAAAAATTTCATTGGAAAAGCTGTAATTTTTCATATCTACGGCGATAGACTCGTAACAAACAAACGAACTATGCGTTCGTTCTTGTTATATACGCAAGGATTTCGCTAAAATTACAATTTTCGACTGTTGTTGTAAAATTTCGTGACGAGAAAAAAATTTGCGTTTCTTTCATAAACTTTTTGGGTAATAAGTAGACCTACATATTTGTATAATATAATTTATGTACAATTTGTACATGGATAAGAAAAATGGAGAGAAAAAAAGTCACGTTTGTTGCAATTTTCCTGGGTTTCGTTGATATTTCACTTAGACATATACACATTTTCAACACCGATTCGTCAAAATACCTAAAAAAAATTTGCCAGGAGCGGGATTCGAACCCACGACCTCCAAGGAGGACCAGATTGCTCGACCTATTTGATAGGCAAGGGAACCTTGAGTCTGGCGCCTTAGACCGCTCGGCCATCCTGACAGTTGAAAGGGGTGGCGAATTGCCGAATCAGTACAGTGCGCGGAGGCTCGTTCGGCTAACATCGGGAATACGAACCCTTCCGATTGGGATGAAAATGCCGCTGATTTTGAACTCCCGTATTGCGTGAAATGTGTGTTTCTCTACAATACATTATAAAACAAACACAGTTATACAAATATATATTTAAGTAATAGTTAGTTAGAATATTAAAATTATAGCCATAATAATCCAGCTATTGCTTTATAGATTTGTTTGCTCAGAAACGAAGCATGTCCTTATATGAGACTGCAATATCGGAAGCACCGATACAGAATTTCCATAAAATTGTCTTATTTCTTGAGAGTAACATAATTCAACAGAGCAGATAGTGCTCGTATGTACGTTCCATATATAAGATTAAAGAAAGGTATATTCTATGAAATCTCTACGCGCTGAAGAGTCTTTTCGCAATGTCCCCGGTTCTGTAATTATCCCGTCTAATATTTTCTATCTTATTACGTAATAGGGAAATATGTAACTTAATATGCTGCAATAACAAAATGCATTTTTTATTCAATGTTCAATTATGCTGGTCTCTGAAATAACTATATTTGAAATGTCTCCTATTCAGAAATAGAACACGTTTAATATTGTAAACATTTAAGCGCCTATACAGTACATTAAATTTAACAGTTTAGTTGCAACGGACGGAGGCTCTTATGATAATATAGTAAATATGGAAAACATCACACAACTCCCTTTGTTATGGTGATCATATCAGAGTTTTAACACGTGATTGCTTGAAAGTTTATGCACACAAGATGCTGTACGAAATGCAACCACAATAGAATTAATGCATCCCCTTTTAAATTCACATATCGCCTTGAATGTGGATCGGTGAACAACTTGTAAGAGAATATTTTATGTTATTCGTTCAACGAGCCGGCTAGCGTTGTGCTGTGGGAGCTTGCATTGTGTAGTAGCCAATCCATGTCAGTACATATTGGGTCTATTCGACACGGGCGTTGTACTTTGATTCGCCCGTACGACGGATTCGTACATTGGCTCTCAAACTTATTTCGTTAAAGAGAATTAAAAATGTTCCCAGCACACCGCCAAATGTTTACCACCTATTTATTAGACACGAATATCGCGTTTACTATTTTACAATTTTTGATATTTTACGATATATTAATCCCGGAATAGAATTCGTATTGTATATTAAGTAAGAGTTTATCCGTTTCAGTCATCAATCCCTTCGGATCTCACAGTATCTCACCGTTCCTAGTTTTTGTGTCAGTTTTCCAACACTACCTCGAAAGTATCCGGCATATAAAACATTAATATTGAAATCATATTGTTATATTTATTGTGTACATAGAACCACGCCATGTCCGCAAAGGGACGGGCGGAGCCGACGTAATACGCAATTGACTTACAGACTTGAATTCGACGTTTTATGATTTGCGTTAATGTCGTGTTATTATCGTTCAGAACACTTCGGTACTGGAGAATCACCATTGGCGCTCGGCGGTGTCGTGCGTGCTGGAGAGCCGCATGCTGGCGCACGTGCTTGTCGAGACCACGCGCGACAAGTTCATCGCGACCATCTCGTCGCTGATCCTCGCCACCGACATCACGCGCCAGCTGGAGTACCTCGGCGATTTCAAAGTAGGTGACCATTATACACCCCACACTGGATATATATATGTATAATAAACCGGAACTAGTATTCGAACAGTGATCGTAATACTGGCGTCGTTTGTTGCTTTTTTTCAACTTTGCATCAATGATTTCAATGTCGATGGATAAGTATGGTAAATTTATGTAATAAAAAAGTGTGAAAAACTCCAGGAAGATGATCAGCGTGATGAGATTTTGATGGATTCATGGGTTTTAAGACGTTTTCTTGGATTCGTATTTGACTTTGAGAATATGAACGTAAATAGTTTATATTGTGTATTTAATTTAACGTAAAACATAGTAACAAATATGACGTACACGTTTTTGTTTTCTGCATACCGCATACAATGTAACTGCTAAATGATATAGGTACTCCCGAGTTCGCGCATTATTGTTAAAAATGCATACAGTTTTCACGACAGTTATATATGTTGATATTGCTATTGACAGCAATGTCGCCTGACGACAGCAACGGTTCGTTCGTCCTGCCGCTTAAGGTTTTGCCCGTGGAACGCGTTGATGTTGTTTGGAATATTTCGTAGGGGAACAAAACATATAATAATAATTCACAATAATAACACTTACAAGACAGTACAATCGGCGGTATTGTCGCTAATAAGAGATTTATTTCAAATAACCAGTTCTTTTGTTGGATCGAAAGACGCGGAGGTAGCAGGGCACGGTGTACCTAGCAGTTTATTAAGGAGAATTTAACGGAAATTCAAAGGAGAATGTAGGTGTTCGTAACAAATAACCTGTAAACTATCTAATACACGTCTCGCACTACCACGTCGGTGCCGCGCTAGTGATCAATCTCTTAGATCGACGTTGCCGTTGTACGAGTAGGTACACCCGGGTTTATAAATCGTGATACCGACACGGGCCAAGTTTCTAAGGACTCCGTATGCTTTCACGGACCTGTACGTTCCTCATATTCAAATTCAAATTGTTTTATTCATTACTAGATTTCGCCCGCGACTTCGTCTCGCCCCCGCCGCAAAAAAATTAATTATTTACGAAGTCACATTAGAAGCCTCAAAAATAACAGTATTTCTCTACTACGTGATGAATGTTATTATACATTATGGATGTTATGTACATTATTAATATGATAAATACCATTTTTTTAAGTTACTTAATTGTTTTTTCTAGTGGCTTCTATCTTAATCAATGAACTTACTCTTTCAAAATAAATTTATGAAAAACAAATAAAGATTTCGAAAGCTCCCTATTCTGCTTAAAATACATTAGATACAACGTATGGGAAATAATGTAGCTGTAAAAATTCGAACCGAGGCAAATCCTAAGATTTGCCAGTAAAACCTGAGAACTACCGACTGTATACGGTAATGTCCGAAATGTTCTGCGTTCATCTCTAATTTTGTACTTGAACCAGTATTCACACTGTTAATCATAGATTTTTCAGTACTCCTACAGTAAAGTACAAAGCGTAACGTTCGTTGTAATTCTCTAACGTTACTGTGTCGACGTTAAGTAGGTACTTTGCCACACCGACATGCACGAACCCTATTAGCGCGTTCGATTCGCAAAAATCGCCAAACCCATCACGTTTCGTTAATGAAAACGCAACATCACCAAGAGTGACCCTCGAATCGCGTCCGGCATTCGAAGTCCGTTTCGAAACATGTCTCACGATTGACCATTTGCGTTGCGCACTAGAACATACACGATAATATCGTTGAGAGACTAGTACACGATGTGGTCGTTACGAGCGCGTTTTGCGGGTGCGATAGGTAAGCAAATTAGTTGATTAGGCGTATCGTATCGATACACAAAAACACACACACGCACGCAAATTGGGGCAGTTTCATCATTTTCTCGTGCGTGCGTATCTGTTTCTTTATCTGTTACGGACAATTTCAGAAGTGTACAATATCGGTATATTAAAAACGAAAGTATTCATTTATTGTTTAAACTTATTTTACGATACTATAATTGCTGTACAACTTTTTAAACCGAAAAGTGCGTCCGTGTTTTCTGACATATTTAAGATATTCGTGAAGCGTATCGTACGCAGCGTAACGAAGAAAACTTTTACATGAGACCATTGCGTATGTAGCATGAAATGTGTTTTCTCTATTCTTCGCATTAACTTATTATTGTCACTTCAATGTTTTGTCTCTGTCGCACCGTATCGCTCGGTGCGACGCGTCCTTGTCGTGCAGCTTATTATCCGTTCCAATCAGTCACACGACGAATTGCGAATCTCCATCAGCGTGCATGAGCAATGATGTTGCTAATACAGTTTCGGATGCGAAACACTGAAATGTGAGGGAAAAACACTACGCATTTCATCTGCGAGCATCTCGTATCCTTATTACGTTGCAGCTGCAAAACGTTCATTTGAATTGCAAAAGTTCAGTGCATATGAGAGAAATTAAAACTTATCTCGATTATTATTAGCTATTATCAAATTGCAATTACTCATCTAGCAAACGCAATAAGCAGTGATAGCCTAGTGGTTTGAAATTCAGCCTCCCACTCTGGGTGTCGGTTCAAATCCCGGCATGCATCTCTGTCCTTTTACGTGAGTTTTATAACTTTAATTTAATTCACAATTTAAAATATAATGGTGAATGAAAACATCGTGAGGACACCGGCACACCCTAGACGTGTTATAATAATGTGCAATATTGGATACTAAATTTACGGTTTTGCGTTGAGTTTAAATATCTTACTTAAATATATTATGTTAATTTTGATCCAATTATATTAAAAAATAGTTATTATTATAAATCTAATTGTATTTCTTAGATTTGTACCCCGCAAAAACAGAATATGGATTGAACTAATAATACTTTAAAATATTTCAATGTACCTATATTTATGCAAATAGATATCTTTGTCATGTCAAAAATAATTAAAATCCTTTACGAGCGTATAAACTATTTTGTAAGATTTGTTTTCATGAAACCTGTCGATACTCGTTATCGGAAACAGCTAGCGGCCATGTTGTTAGCTGATCCGTATAGACATATCCGTTTCCTTAACTCTAAGACAACAATGGATATTTTCCAATACGCTCCGTGTTGCGATAATCATATTTCAATTGAAACTAACAAGTTTCAATACTCGGAGGGAGGTAATTTGCTTGAGATAATAAAGCCCGCTCAAAGCTCAGAGTATTGATGGTTACAGCGAACTCACCTCAAGTGAAGTTTCATCATAGTTAAACAAAGCGCCGAGTACGAAGAGTTATAAAACAGCTCCATCGACAGCTTAGATTGAATTACGTATAAAACTTCGTGAAAATTGGCTAAACAACTTTTTTAATGTGTTTTTTTTCGACCCTCGTTGTGTTGGGATTACAGGCGAAATATTTTCATTTTGTTAAACGATGTATGTTACAATTCGTAAATAGTACTCGTCGTCCTTGTTTTTATTGTTCGATATACGTAACACGGATCAAGTAGCTGGTCTACGGAACTGTAGATGTCTACGAATCGAACGTCTACGCGCCGAGCCTAAGAAAAACCTTAGCTTGTAACACATTGTGAACTGTAACGCGGTTCTTTAAGTGTAACCTGTTGCTCGTATAGCTTGTGATATGTGCGTATTACATTCGTAAAGACCATTGGATTGATGTCGTTTAGGAATATTTATGTGTACTAGTGGTCACGCAGCGAAAATCGACCGTAGCTTATTAGATCAATTATTGAATTTTAACGCATATAACTTTTTCTTTGACATTGACAACCAAACTGTAAACAATGAATGTTTCATATTATTTTCATATTTCTGTATGTCACATGCATAGTAGTCAGGGTAATGGTTTCTTTTATTAATTTAATGTACTTATTTTTTTGTTTTTAAATAGAAACACCGGCATTCTAGACTTCTCCATACAAACTAACTGTGCCGAATTTCATACTTTTCCGTCCACTTAACTGTCGTATAAAGGGGTACAAAGTTTTTCTTTCATGTATTAATATAGTAATAACATATTTATATGCAATATGTATTAAGATTATAAAGTGGTATGCGATTTGGTTCGAGGAGCAAACGGTTGATTGAAGTGTTTAATTATCTGGCTGAAAACTTATCAAACATATGTATGTCATATTTTCACGACGACGCAGATGACCCATGCATGACATTCGATTGTTAAGCAAGTCGCGAACAATACGCACATTGAAGCCATCAAACTTACATCGGTCACAGTGTATGAGTTTCAATACGAATATACGCACCATCTGCAATGAACTTGACAAATATGACATCGGCGATCTACAAATCCATTTTTTATTATTTTCCGTCACTTTTATGACGAACTGATCGTTTCGTAAGCTAGCTTAACGCACGAGAATCTCGGGAGCACTCATTGTAAATGGTGGAAATATCATGTTTTCTATTATTGTGCCTCGTAAATAAAATAATATTTGTCCCTTGTGATCTTCAATTACAACTATGTTCCTTAAGTTTTACTTCAATAAAATATAATCAAACAATAAGTCGCCACTCGGGGGAATTGCGTGTAGTTTGTCGAGTTAAGCCCAGTAATCAAACAAAGAAACGCTTTTCCGATATTTTCAATTTTACAGGTCTTACCATGAAGTAAACGCCATTAGCGTTCTCGCTGATTTTTTGATTGCAAACACCGAGAATCTCGATTGTTTACTTGGCTTTTTTATACAATCGGAACAAGTAAATAGAAACAATTGGTACATTTAAATATGGAATTTGCGTTGTATTTGATACAGCTAAAGAACTTTCGTACAAGAGTTTGACTGTGTATCATTTGTACCTGCAGTTTGCCACCAGTTTTCGTAGAAAGGAGCCTTCAATTATTGCTTAAATTGTTTTGATATACCTCTGTTGGGTACGGGAAGGAAACCGTCAAAAGGTACGGTACCACCACGGTAATATGGAAACAGAGACACCGGATGATGTGGGATTCTTAACGCACTCAAAGCCCCTCTCTCTAAAAGATCTCTATACAGAACCCACCGGTGTCCTCCAGCGCGGCGCCCTTGTCGGTCTCCCCACGGGACTTAATTCCGTATCTTCTGTTCACAAACGGTTCACAAACAGATAGCCGTGCGTGGCATTGTCCCCAGTTATTATTATTATTAATTGTGATATTCTTAATGCACCTGTAACAAATGCATCCACGAGATCGATCACTGAGTATTTCAAAAACAGAATGAAGACAAAACCACCGTGCAATTCTCACGGGCGATCATTAATCGTTCTTTCGCTGAGATTACATATAATAAAGCTATTGTAAGCTCGCAGATGAAGCTCGCTGCACGCCGCAGCCCACCGTCTAATCCCGTTCTCGGACGGCGATCCACCCTCTGTTTTGTATTGTAAACCTATGCTCAATACATATAAAGAAAATTGAAGTGTCCGCCCTGTGATTTCAAAATAAATCCGTTTCCTCATTTGCTTCTAGTTATTTAGATACACGATACTAAAAAATAAACAGTTTTTTTAAATAGTCACGTCTGTCTGTCTGTTTGCACGCGGTAACGCGGTAACGGCTGAACCGTTTGGAATTTATTGGAGGATAGAGGAGATTGTAACGCAACATACAGGCTTTTGTTTCGTAATTCCCATAGGATTTCGATTTACGCTGGTAACACCGCCGGGCACTGCTAGTACACAATATTCGTTAAATATGACATCATGAGAATGTTTTGAATAATAGAAATACATCTGTGAAGGTATACCTTTCCAACATATATACCAGTGTGGTATATTCTTAGTCGCTCTTCGAATTTATTATAAAAACTCGATTAATCCGACGAATATTCTTAACCTTAAAAATAAATTGTATATTTGATCAATCGATTTCACCGTCAAATTTCAGTAGGAAACGTCAAAACAATCAAAAAATAAGGTCAAAGTGACAGTTCATCTATTTGTACCAACGTTTAATAATTTTTTCAAGCGTACATCCTTTTTATACATATTAGTGATATTTCTTTATCATTCTTGTTTTAATATAAAGCGCTTCCAATATGATATTCGATAGTTGTTTTTATTTTTATAAACTTGGACAGGTGGAACACCACAGGAGTTTTCCATGCGTTGCCGGTTTCGAAGGAGAGCTCTGTTCGCGCCTTTCTTGAAGAGCCCCATGTCATAGCTCTCCGGGAAAGCCTCAGATGGAAGCTCATTCCACATCTTTTACGTGCACGGTAAAAACGAACGTAACTACAGTAAATAAATAACTAAATAACTATAATAAATTAAATTCTAAAAATAAATAGGGTATCGTTATCAGCAATTCTTCTCGTATAACTGGCAAGAGGATCGTTCTAAGCAATTCGATATTCCTCTTACACAACAAAATCAATGGAGACTAAACTTATTTTAATATCTGCGACTTATAGGAGTAAAAGGATAAACCATGAGCATTGATTAGGATATAAAAAATAATATTAATTGATTTCAATAACTGCGCATAATGTGAGTAACGAGATAATATAAATGGTCGCGGAAAAGTTAAAGAATTGTAATCGTTTCTTTTCTGTATAAAAATGAAACGACTGCTTGTAATTATTATTCAAGCTTTTGCGAAGCTCATTATACATAAGTCTTCCATTTAACGATAACTTTTGTAGACCACGGTTTATCGAGCTGGTCAAGTTTACGGTCGTGGACTGCACCTGAGACCATTATGGAGCGCTCGGCGTGATTATGTTAATCCGAATGACATATTTAATTTTTTTACAAAATATACAAGCGCATTTACTGGCCGAGCTTTGCATAACGATGTTACGTCGTGACACACACATGCATACACTTTAAAATATACTACACGCCAACGGTGTCTAAACAAAACTTATTAAAGAACTTAAACACGCGAAATGATGTCTTAGCGGATAGTAATAGGTGCGAATATGCCGTGGCGCCCAAAAATACACGGTACGCTTAGATTTTTACTACGTCGTCTATTTTAAACACTACAATGGGGTCGACGAAGACTTATAGCGTCCAATATAGTTTTGTATGGACGCTTGAGTGTAACCCATATTCTGTTCTTCATTTCAACTTACGGTGTGTATCGACTCGTCCATTAATTCCTGAAGTCTCTTTCTTTTTACAAATTCATAAGATTATTGCACTCAAAAGAATGTCGTCTGCGTTACTTACCATTAATATTATATGTTTACATATATGTAATACTAAATACATACATATTTAGTAGTAGAAATTTCAAAATAATTCCAAGCGACCCAATTTTAGTCCCGCTTATATTCAGCTTCATTGCTTCTACCCTCAACCGGAAACTATACGGACTGATCGTGTTAAATCCAGCTCACCTCGAGGGAAATTGAATTAGGCTCTTCGTTAAAACGAACCTACGACCGAGGATGATCCAGGGCGACTAATAATCTTTACACAAAATTTTAGGTACTTTACAGTACCTACCGTTGAATAAAAATTCGCCAACAAATGCTAACGTCACAATTTCATCTATATTTTTATTGCGTACGTTATTGTTGAAAAGGATACAAAAGGCTTGTTTGTCCTACCCTTTATTAGTCCACTGCTGGGCCGGGTCTGCTGTCATAGTGAGAGGGTTTAAGGCCTCAATTTACCATGCCGGCCGAGGCTCATGTTAACGATATACCTAAATTCGCCAAATTTGATTTAAAGGTTACTTGAAAAGTTTAAAATTGTTTTAGTAGCGACTGATCGTGAGTTAGATAGTGTTCAGCTGCAAATATTAACTTAATACGAAAGTGCGTATTAATGCAATAAATTCACTTGCGCGTTAATATTAATTGTTGATATCTCACGGTGGGTTATGTCTCAAGTAATAAAATTATCGATATGTTGTTTTGATTCTTCCTGACTGGATGTGGTATGTTTTTTGACAATGTGTAAATATCAAAAACATTTAAATATTAAACTCGTCTCGAAGTGCCGGCTTAGGTGTTGTTTTATACTCGTAAACATATCGTGTGTTCTCTCTAGGGTTATCGGGTTCGGACGAGTTGTACAAATCGAGCGCTCCCCGCTTAGGTTAGGTTCGCGCGATTTGTGTTACAACCTAAGTGGATCGCGACTTCCTTTGAAGCCTTTTCACCGTTGCACTAAACAATATATAAAACTATAGATGTGGGCGAGATGAATTTTCCTTTTGATTTAAATTCACGTTGCCATATAATGTTGCCTTAAATAGATGTCTTGTGTGTAATGAAGCGAAGCTAACGGGAACGAAGTAGTTTTCTGATGCAAATCGATATTCCCTTTAGTTTCTTTTAAAATAATTTCTCAGTGTATGGAAAGATTACGTGAAATGAATTCGATATTTACTCGAATAGAGTATTGCGAAGCACCATCCGATTGCAAGGGGATTCACGAAGCACCTTTACGGTTTCGTTCGGTTTAAAGTTTTCTTTATTTCTCATAAGACATACATTGGTCACTTAAAATGAGAAACTTAAAAGCTAAAACAAGTACATTTATGTCCGATGTGTACTCTTATGTACGTAAGTGTGTGTGAACGTGGGGGCGCGTGCATGCGGTGTGTTTGCATGTGTTTGGTGGCTTTGTTATTTTTATTTTTATTGTTATTTTTATTACTCAAACTTGTTTTTTATTTTTGTTGTTTTTTCTAAACAGCTGACGGCCGGATTTTCCACTAATTGCCATGTAATTAAATTGATGTCATCTAAACTGGAATACAAAATATTGTATTGGCAGCGATGGGGGGAGGGAAAAGATAAAAAAAGATTTAAAAGATCTCTCTTTATAAACTCGTATAGTTTCCATTATATTACATATATATATTTCAATTATTGTAGTTTCAAATATGACATCTCAATTAGTTTTATCGTAGTACTTAAGTACCTGTTGGGGTTGTGACATGCAAAAAAGACCGTTTTAAGACACCGTACTATTCCATACGCGACGATTGGCACTGTCACAGTTCAACTAAGACATTTGGCTTGAGATCGTGATAATATTTTTATACAAATTCGTTATATGTCAAACTCGCGCATCAATACGGCGCAAAAGCTGTTTTCGCACATAGTGAGAAACGAGAAGCTGCACGCCCTACCGTATTTCTTTATATGCCAGCCTTCTGTTTATCTCAGTCTGACATAGAATATTAATATCGGACCGCTATAACTCGACGCCCTTCCAGTTTTATGCTGTTTTTTGTTTCACGCATTCACTGGGTTATCGGAGCACTAACCCGAAATACGGGCCACCATACACACTCGATCGTGCACGCGATTAAGGCGGATTACAATGGAACTGTACGCAAAAAATGTACTATCACTCGCGAAGTAAAGTTGAGTGTGCCATAATCCTCATTGTGTCCAATGTCACTAATCCTAGCCGAAGCCTCCGCTGGAGTTCGCTTTCGTACGTTTACAGTTGACGTGATGCGGTCGCAAACACTAATCGTTTGGATGGGCTTAAATTGAAATTTCCAAACTTTTCATCCGCTTCAAAGTGGATAATCACTCGTATAGACATTTCCGCATAAACAGTTATTAATCCCCTTTAGCAGTTTGTAGCGCACATTACATTTTATGTATTGATACGTGAGATCGAGTGCGTGCAACTTTACAAGATCATGTGGAATGCTTAAGATCGCACTGTAATACGGTCAAATGAAGCAGGCACCTCATTCTGGAGCGAGCTGACGTCATTGCAACAATATGTTAAACTAGATTTTTGCCCATCAAGTTTCGCTCGCTTTACTATTACACTTTTTTTTAATAATTATAAGATCTGTACGAGTGATACAGAGGCGAAATTGATTACGTAATAAGTACTGTAACAAAAGACAGGCGCAATACTTCCTCCGACTTTCACAACTTTTCGAGTACCCTCCTGGCGTCGACCATTTGCAAGGTCATATGGCACGCGAAGGAATGAAGGTTCTAGATACTCGATATAAACTTTTCTTTGAAGCCGTTGCTACTTCAGGTCTGAGATGTTACCGTCCAGTATAGATACACGTGGATCGGAACACATAGTGCTTTAATAATCATTGTGTTACGGCGTAAATACATATGTAGATAGGTACTATATTTTTAATCCCTTGTACTTGTAAGCGGATCTCATATTCGCTTTCATTCCCTTAATGTTAAAAAATAAATAAAAATGTTGGATCCTACAAACTCTTACACGGACATTATATAATATCATTATGAAGCGATAGGGACAATTTATAAATACATATTAATGATATTAAATCAATAATTACCGATGTGTCAAGTTGCGGGAGGAAAAATAATACGGTAAACTAATTTGTATCAATGATAAATTGCTCACCATCACCATGGGTCGACTGGTAGAGAATGCCATCAGGCATTAAGTCCGCCCATTGTACCCTACTATTAGGTGCTACAATAAAGTTTAAATAAATAAAGCATGTTTTGATATTCGGTAACTGATACTAATTTCCTTAATCTACACGGCTCTCACGGTTTTGTTTTCCTTATTTTCATACCGGGTAGATATTATTTTCAACGCTTATATTGTTCCGCTGTTAAACACGTGTCAGTTTTCAAAGAGCGGACATACGGCGGTTTTCCACCATACGGACCAATAGCGGATTGACAGATTTCATAGGTCTTAGAGAATATTCCGAAGAACTCTGATGTATGCAAGTTTCTTTGCAATCGCCGTTACAGCTAGTGATGTTTATAAAGGGGCGTAATGTATTCTGCGTGTGGTGTTCGGGTCTGGGTGTCTGGATTCGATCCTAGCACGCTTCTCTGACTAGTTGCGTGCGTTTTATTATTAAAAATTTAAATATCACTCGCAGATATAATATTTTCTGAGCGGTGTAAAGTCTACCAATCCGCACTCAGCGAGCGTAATAGACTATGGCCTAAATCCCTCTCACTATGAGAGGAGACCCGGTCCAGCCGAGAACCAATAAAAGGGTCGAAAAAAAATTAGTCACGTAAGTGCATTTCCTATGTTAACCGAACGGTGTTAAACATACATAATGTATTCGTCACATAAATGTTTGTCCTCGGTGGGAATCGAACACATAACGTCCAGTTGCTAACGAAGTTTTGTAACCGCCAAACTAACAGGTCGGTCATATTTATTGGTTAATAAGTTTTACTCTTTATAGATAACAGAGTTAGAACACAAAAACTATTGTGTGAAGCATTAGCCTCGCGTCCGTACGTCTGTGAATATAACAACAACAACATACCATCGCGTCGGGTCCCTAACGGGGTAGGCAGAAAGAACCGAGTGCCAAATATTCCCGTCCTTACAAACCTGACGTGCTTCGTCTACATTCATCACTCTCCTCATGCATACACGCCGGTTTCGGAGACTCTTCACTCCGCCGCCGGCCAGTGTCTACCCTATTGCGAATATATACTATTGTTATTATTAGCCTGTGTATTGTTTGTACATTAAATTTGAAATTAATATTAATTAATCTATCCAGTATATTTATTACCATCAGACTATCAATGTCGATATAATTAGAACATCAGTTTAATTAAAAGAAGTCTTACAAGTTATTCGCGGGTATTCGTGAGTACAAAAGCTTGTTACTCGATGGAATATTATTTGAAGTAAACAAAGACTCGGTAACGATCAACCTTAGGCGGGGGCGCTCTTGTGTACGTACCCTTTGTTTTAGAATTTTAAGTCCACATAAAGAGTGCCGACCGTGAGCCGCCGAGAGGGGCCCGGAAAGAATCAACCCACTGTTACGAACAATTCGTTATTTGAAACAAATAGCGTACTCTCGTAGCTTTCCTACGTTTTTTTTCTAACGGTCTACGATACCGACCGTAAGCAACGACACTTACGTATTACATAACCGACCTAACAATTGTAATTTGCACGAATGTGGTTATATTTACACGTAAAACTGAAGCGGGAACTACTCGTAAATATTCAAAACGTACGCGTAGCCACTGCGGAACATGAATAATCGTCAAATGCATCGCATATTCCGCCGGCCTGTTCATTAACTTCCGAACGGGAAGCCGTGGCTATTGTCTCATTCGAACAGTACCCCTTTGGAAACGTTTGACGTTGCACCGCGTAGGGTGGGCTCGCTCCAAAACAAGGGCAGCGCGGGGCTTTTGTTGACACGATATCTGCATTCCACGGTGCGTCCAATACGTCCGCGGGAAGTAAATCACATTTCAAACTCAAAACATCGATATTGAACGTTTAGTGACATTAATACAATAAACAGTCAGATCATTTAGACGCTCCAGTGGACCACAGGCGGACTAGTTGGTGCTTGTTTAACACCAGGCTATCTTGAGTTGTACATATTATATTATACCAGTTTTTCTACGTAATACATATATTATGAGTTATTTTAAATTTTAAATTGCAAACATAATGGAATGAGCGACTTGTTGTGCATAATTTATTATTGTTGGCGCTCTTATTACTTTTTAATATAAAGAGACTCATATTAGTTTAATCAAAGTGTTCCAAATTCGGACATTCAAATACCTGGGTTATGGTAACCGAACAGTCGATAAACATACGTAATATATTGCATTACGTACCACATAATACTTATTTATATACCTTGACTAGACACAGGCATGTTAGACCGAACCGACCCACGAAATCCTGTCTCTAATCACAGGACGAGGAGGCCACCTAGTAATACATTAGAATGTATCCGATTTAAATATGTTTCGACTGTATATTATTTCGGTATAAACCGACTGGTTTCGAAACGCCGCGACCTCGTTGCGATCGGCGGCGGATGAGAACCTGGGAGAGGTTCGAAACTGGTCGGATTATACCGAAATAATACACACGCGTGTAAAGCCGGTATATATTTATCAGGGATATAAATACTCACGAAATTTTTAGTAGTAAAATATCGCAGTCTACATACTCACGC
>DWEM01000265.1:0-21441 GCA_018245935.1 Agara belti belti
GTCTGCCAAACAAACTGAACCAATATGAAACTAGCCTTGACTGTTCTCATTATGGTAATGATAAAATTAGTCCTTTGTTTTATGTAAGTCTCAAATTTCATTTCAATTATGAAAATAAAAATATGGCGTTTCAAGTGTGCTACGAATCTGGTCAAGATGTAATCAATCGAAGTATACTGAACCCAGTGAGTGTCCGACTGCCCGTAGAGCACATAAGGAACATCGTGGTCCACACCAGTCCAAATATCCCAGATACTAAAGGCACATATGTGGGTAGGTAACACGCGCTTTTGTCCACCCATTGGGTACTCAAAAAATCCACTGGCAACACTGAAAAATTATATTTAGCGAATTGATTGCGTTACGTTGATTCAAACATGAGTTTTGTTACAATCTACAGTTGGGAAAGTACCTTACGAAATTAGAACGTAAACAAAACTTATACAAACCAATGAAGAGTTTTCTTTTGAACACCGGATGTGTTATGACATGTCTTCAAATAATCAAGTCTACTTGGAATTCCAAGTTAGACCGTGCACATTCCAATTCAAAATGGTGTGTTCGTTAAAACGGATTTTTTTTAGCTAAGGGCATCATAATATATTTTATCTATCACACCAATTTATACTGTTGTTATTAAACTTACTATCAGCAATTTCCTTGTCCTCTGGAATGAACTCGTAAATGATATTCTGACGTAGCGATGTAAGCGAAAGCAGTTTTGGGAAAAGCACGCATTTTTCGTCGAACAAATACATCAGCATGTGGAAGCAGAAAGTACAGAACGATCCAAATACAAACGCTAAGAAGAAAAGCAGAAGATGTGCACCTGTCAATAAATATTTATTTTATAACAGCCTTTTAATTCAACCTCGAAACAGACACGCTCACATTTTCCTAGAAAGAATCTTATTAGTAACAGGACTGCAGTGCAGGACTCTTCGTAATATTAGTTCGGTTAATAGCATAAGTACAGTTAGTGTTAGATAGTTCCCGGTCCTATTATAGGAGAGAGGAGAGAGGTATTTGAGGAAATTATTTATTTAAGGCATGTTATCTTACGGTATAGATCAATGTGTTCATGGTTAGTGCTTAAAAAACTCATTGACTACTAAAAGCGAGATCTATACAAATAATATTATTTTTTGGCTGCAAACAATAATATACGTTTTGGAACAAAAGAAGACTGCAGCCCAAAAACCTTCTTTGTATTATATGTATTTTAAATTCAATGTACCTAATATTCATATTAAGGACATTAAAAGCATTATAGAGACGTTCGCGTTCATTGAAAATCACACATACCATGATATTGAAAAATGAACTACCACAAAGGTTTTACAATGTAGGTACCACTTTAAGAATTCGATATAAATTATTACGCCCTAATATGAATCATAAAAATATTCACCTTGTACCTTGTAACCTTTATTAATAAATCTTTTACATATGCCGTTTAGTTTTATTTTATAATATATTAGATAAGTGGTGTGACCTCCTTCAGCGATACGAGTTACAATCAAATATAACTTGTCATTTGTGTTTGAAATTGAAATATTAAATGTTGTTAATACATTATGTGTGTAACATTTAAGATAGATGTACCATGTAGATGTAGTGCTCCTAGTATTTGCACCTGTTTATAAATAGGCCTACGTGCCAATTTTACGCATGGACTTAAGATATGGTCAAGATCAATTATAGTTGAAATGTCGTACATATGTACTAAAATACTGTACCTTTCCACGCTCCATTGACTTCAGATTCACTTCTCTCAATTAATCGATATTCCTCAAATAATGTTATTGTTTCCATCGTGCGGTTGAGGCGAATTAATTTACTTTGTTACATCGCATGTCAGTAATATTTCTAAGACATCAAGTGTCGCGTAGTGACATGATATACATAGATGTGTATTTAAAAATATTCTTTTGTATTCTGTGCCATCGTGGTTGATAAATTTGAAAGTGTTTTTTAATATCATGTACGTAAGTAATCATGGTCTGACTATGAACAAAAACTATAGATATGTTATTTTAATTCCTAATTATACCATGAATTTAATTATGGGATTGTATGACTGTGTCCCGACAGGAAATTATATGTGTAACTGCTAGGCACTGACACGCATATCTTGCTTCGCTCCTCGTTAGTGCTATAAACAAAAAACGATGAACAGGAGCAAAACAGCAGTATCGAAAAATAAAATATTACAACTGTCCGTCTCGTCAGCCCTAGCGGCGCACAGGTCTTTTAATTAACTTCTATTTAACGGTTCTACCCGAATCTCACAGGAGTTTTTTTACTTCGTGGTGTGCTAAAATGACCAAAATGCTACCTACCTTTGCTACACGGTGATATAAAAAAAAATGAAATACCACTAAAACAAATAATTAATGTCAAGCAAAAAAACAAGTAAATGCTGGTCTGAGAGTTTTTGTGGTTAAAAAGCATTGAAATATACAGCAACAACAATTTAAAAGATAATTCATCTAAATAAAGATATTTTCTTGTTGAAAACAACAATAAAAAGTACTTGCGTATTGTGCCTAACGTTTACGTCACCCTTAAAATATACACAAGTATGTGGTATCTGTCAATGAAGATAATTGTTAAGTGTCTTAGGGATGTACGAGTATGTAGGGAGTCGATTTATTAATTCAATCTCTGATTTTAAAACATGTACTTTTATATGCATACAAATGCATGTATTCAGGACTGGGAATATTTATAATAAGATGCAATTATCGTTTGTTGAATGTAGAATTTTGGCGTACTTATTACAATAAATTAATATACATAGAATGTGCAAGTGAAACATATACAGCTGCTTGTTTTTTATTTGCCCCTAATTTAAGGAGAATTCTACAATAAAGCGTAAAGTTAAGATATATTGTTGCATTTTAAACTACAAAAACAATAACACTGACAAAGTACGTAAGAATGTATATTTATACAATAATAATAATTATGTTTCGTAGGTAGATGACTAAATAAACTGGATAATTACGTTAAAACGTATTTGAACTAATATGTTTTCCTTATCGATATATCGTGCAATTGTTCAGCACAGCGTTGTGGACGAGATCGCTCGACCGACCTCTTCGATTAGAAAATAAGAGTGGCACTTCAATACAAAGATTATACTATCGAGATGATTGTTCCTCTGTGGGGATAGCATTTTGTTTGTGACAATGGCCAGGTCGGTACTTGTGACACTTTTGTTATGTCTAAATGTAAATGGAATCATCGGTGGTTCATTTTCCAAGTTACATCTCGTCTCTTCGAACGAAAATGTTAACTGGACGTTGGAAAATCAAAACAGATGTGAGTATGTTAGTGTTATAGTTTCATATTTATAGAAGAATTAGGAACTGTATTCTAAGTTTGTTTAAGCATTATTATTTCTGGCCTCGGGTCTTCCCTCGTTAGCAAATTTCAGTACAAGGAATAATATTGATAGTTTTGATCAGTTCTTTGTGTGAGTGTATTTATCTATGTCACCGGTGTTGCTAGTGTAATATATAAACACGCATTATCATAAATTGTAAATAACTACGAACCTGATGAAGTCGTCATGAATTACCCAACTAAAATATAAGATCAGTAGTCTCATTACAACTAGTACATACTTATGCTTTTATATTACAGTAGGTATGTAATGTAAATGTATGTGTTTGCAAAATGTAATCGCTTGATAAAACTCGATTGATACATTTTTGTGTTCTTCTGTATATACGAGTAGTTTATAGGTAGTATGATGATCTGTAGAAGACCGGTAACGGAAGGTTTATGTCCAGCAGTGGATTTCTAACGGTTGGTGGATGGATCTGGTATTTATTGACAATTGTGGTTGATTTGTTGCAGCGATCTCAGTGCCGGGTTCAATGCCCGGTGGCGTGTACTCCGACCTGAGGAAAGCTGGTGTCATTCCGGACATTCTTGTTGGCTTCAACGATGTGCTGACTCGATGGGTAGCTTATGAATCTTGGATCTACACAGGCCGGTTTCATGGTAATAACCGTTATTTTTAAATAGTTGCCGCAAACAAGTGTTAGTATCGAGAAATTTACTTTAATTTCTTGCATACGATAACTTTATCTAACTACGATCATTGTTTAAAAACATTTTACATAGGTATACATTTATTATGTAACGTTTATTTTAGTAAAGAAAAATGAGTTGAGTACGAAAACAGCTCAACTGGTTCTAGAAGGAGTGGATACTGTCTCTTTTATCGAATTGAACGAGTCACCCATCGGCTCCACCAACAATATGTTTGTTAGATACGTTTTCAATGTTAAGGAACATCTTAAGGTGAGCTGTTTATATCATCAAATAATTGTAGAAAATATTCATAGAAAAAAGATCAAAGTATATTTTGAGTTATAACCTTTTTGTTTTGTTTTAAATAGGAAGGTTTGAATGAGCTGAAGGTTAGCTTTGCGTCGCCAGTAGAAGCAGCTCGTGTGCGCTCCGAGAAACACTTCACGGCCCCCGATTGTGTTCCCAACGATTATAACGGTGAATGCCACGCCAACCAATTGCGCAAAATGCAGGCTTCCTTCAGTTGGGATTGGGGACCCGCATTCCCATCAGTGGGACTTTGGTATATTCATATTTCATATTTCATATATTCATATTTTATCGTACTATTTGGGTATATTATTTCTTTTGACGCGTTTGATCGAGTAGCAATTGAATACTTTTAATGAAACGGAAGATACTATTTTCGATAATAATAGCCATTTTGAGCAATTCACAAAGATTTCAAAGATGAGTTTTAGAAATTCTATAGTTATTGCAATAGTTTCAATTGTAGTAGTAGACAGAGTAATACGAGTATGATTTCATTCCTAATAATAAGAGAAGTCGGTATGCACCTTACAGTCACCTCCAAACTAAGGTTCATTGGTAAACGTTATAGCTATCGTATATAGATAATTATTTCCGATAGAGTTACTTAATAAATAAATTCCAAGGTGTACAAGCGTATTTGATAGGCCTATTTTAAATATATAAACTTTCAGGAAGCCGGCGTATATAGAACTATTTAATGGCGCAATAATAAGATCTGTCACGACATATACGGAAAAAAAAGATGCACATTGGAATTTAAAGATAATAGCGCATTTGGAATCCAGAGTTAGCGCCAAGAAGATTCAGGGGTACTTAAGTGCCACGTTGCCTGTTGATGGATATCAGATAATCAACACTGGGAGGAGGTTCAGTGTGAAAACAAGAGACGATGGAACTTGTGAAGCTGAACTGAACATGACTATTAGTGAGGTGGGAAATATTCATTGATTTCCTTTAGAAATGATGTGTTAATAGCAATTGTCTCAATTTAACTTGTACTTCAAAGCCATTGACTTTAAGTATTCAAGTTAAATTCAGGATACACTGTATCATGAACTGCGACCAGATGCATTTTTTATTTCTATACCATTAAATTGAATATATTGAATATATGTACAGTTGACAAAAAATTTGATCAAAACGAAGTTAAAGAATTGAATATTTTAGTACATTCTAACGGGTATTATGCATTTGGGTCACTCGAAGGTCAAATATAATGATCAGTCTGTGATCCATAAGTCAATAAAGAATTAAATTATCACACGGCTGTATTATAAACAACAATCTTTATCTACATGACATTATTAAAGCGTGTTTTATAAGTATAAGTAATGTAAATGTGCCTATCCATTATTTACGCAGCTTATACCTAACCCAGACGGATAAAACTATTCGCTTGTATGAATGTATGGTGAAATTTTACTGTTAGAAAAACTGTTTTTTCGTTAACTTGTTGACGCTGAATGTAACACCATAAACCAATAACCTTATGGTAATTGAAACAAGCATTCAGATTCGTCATAAGCAAGCACAGTGAAAATAAATTTATGACGTAGGAGGGGTAGTGAGCATTAGCTGGAGCCAGCGATAGATCAGACCCACAAACCCAATTATTATCTGAAATGCATGTTTCAAAACATTAATTTATCGCTCACCATTAATTCCCAGAATGTCATAAGTGTCTGGTGGCCAAACGGTTACGGAAATCAACCGTTATACGATCTCCATGTGCTCTTGACGACAGAGGGCGATGTTAATGAACATTCTCACAAAGAAGTTAAAATCGGATTCCGCACTCTCGAACTCGTAGAAGAAGACGCTGCGAAAATATTAGGTTTGTTATGCAGTAATAGTGTTAAAATAATTCTTTGTACCGCTAAAAATTTTTTTGGCTTCCGCGTCCAGTTCTAGTTATACTGATAGTTCTATACCTGAAGTCGTGGGTTCGCTACCAATCCAGGACATTTGTTGTGTCTGGGTGCAATGAAAATATCTAATAGTTAAGTAGTAGTATTATATAGTATGTACAATGTACATAGATAGTTTCACAGTACAGTGTGTGTCTCTAGATATTATTATTAGTTGCTATAAATTGGTTTTCGATCTTAACTTTAGTATCAGGGTTTTCTATACATATAATATTAGTACGTCGATCGCTTTTATGTTGAATATCATTTATTACGATCCATTAAATAATCAGCTGAATACATTAATTTTCTATTCGATTCCAATCATGAGAAATGAATGTAAGCTTTAAAGGCTAAAACGTTTACACGGAATGTTTTAATCGTTTTAATGTTTGTAGGCAACACTACTGCAGGGGAAGGTCTCACATTCTATTTTAAGGTTAACGGCTATCCTTTATTTATGAAAGGGTCTAATTGGATTCCTGCGAATATTCTCCCTGAATATGGAACCGATAAGGATACAGGTTAGTTAATAAAGATATTTTGGACGAAATTAATAATTACATTTTCTAAAAAACCGAATGCAGCTTAGTTAATAAAACGTTTTTTTTCATGTCAAGTTGATAACCTTCTCGGGGCTGCTCATGATACCCACATGGCAATGCTTCGAGTTTGGGGAGGAGGTGTTTACGAATCAGATTACTTCTACCGACGTTGCGATGAACTGGGCATCCTTATTTGGCAGGATTTCCTGTTTGCCTGCTCCATGTATCCCGTTGACCCTGAATTTTTGGAGTAAGATTTTTCTCTTTAAAATAGTAAATCTTGAATTGTTCAGGTGTGTATTGTCTGTAGTAATGGTTGACTGATAGGAAAAATATCACGAGGTCCAGACAGAAATTCAAATATGAAGGGAATTGCATATTGTTGTTAAGAAATATTTGTATACCAAGAATACTAGTTCCTCTAACGACTGGATTGCGACGTGGTGTAACATATGGCATGGAACAGAACTTATGTGGACCTTCAAAACTTATGTTATTTCTCCCTCTTTCAGTACCGTAAAAGCTGAGATAGAACAAAACGTAATCCGTCTTCAGCATCATCCCTCAATAGCTGTATGGGCCGGAAACAACGAAAATGAAGTTGCTCTGCGTGGAAACTGGTATGCTACTCGGCCAGAGTTCGAAAAATATAAAAGCGAATACATAAAACTGTACGTGGATACAATTAAACCGATCGTCGAAGGTTTAGATCCCGGGCGACGGTATCTCGTATCAAGCCCCTCCAATGGCTTGGAATCTGAAAAAGATGGATACATCGCCCAAAATCCTTACGACCCCCACTACGGCGACACCCATTATTACAACTATTTAGCTGACAATTGGGATCAGAATATCTACCCGAAGACAAGGTTTGCCTCCGAATACGGATTCCAGTCCCTGCCTTCTTTAAAAACAATGAGCACAGCTACAAAGACCAAGGAAGACTATAGAGTGGAAAGTAATTATTCTCAACATAGACAACATAGTCCTAACGGATATCAATATATTGAAGATCAATTAACTCGACATATGAAACTGGATAAGGATGATCCTAAATATTTTGAGAAATTCGTGTTTTATAGTCAGGTAGGAGAATTGGAAACGCCATAAATTTCACTTTTATTTAACGCACTATACAACTTTTAATTGATTTAGATATCTCAAGCAATGGCAATGAAGGCGGAAACTGAATTTTATAGACAGAGTCAAGCAGATTGGCATACAATGGGGGCACTGTACTGGCAATTAAATGACGTTTGGCAAGCCCCATCCTGGTCTGGAATTGGTAAGTAGGTCAATCAGCCAAACAGGTTGGTTAACTTAGACTATCACCAACTACTACAATGGAAAATTTATTATTATTTTAATTAATAATAATATTGGTACCAAGAAAACAATGTTTCGTATATTTTTGGCAGGGCTTTCTGTGTGTACCTATCATCTATTATGTACATTGTATAAATTATTTTTTGTCCCACTTCTGGACAGGTGCTCCTGCGTAACTGCAGGAAGCCTGGAGAGTGCTTTACGACGTAATTCCAGTACGATTTGTTAGACATTGTTATTAAATAGGCTCAAAATTTTGTTATTGCCTTGTAATATTTTCAGAATTCGGCGGCCAATGGAAAATGTTGCATTATTTCGCGAAGTCATTTTTCGCCCCGGTGTTGGTGTCCCCTAGGCTGACTTTGAGTGGCGATGTTGATGTTTATCTCATCAATGACAGATTCGTGCCAATAATAAATGCGGAAATCACTGTAGATACGTTCAACTGGAGTAGTTTAACGCCGATTAAGTCGGAAAAGATTCCTGCTAACGTGGAACCTTTAAGTAGTAAGAAACAAAAAACCATCGTCATGTGGGATACCGACAACAAAGACGAAATTTTCCTAAGATTCTCTCTCAAAGCGCACGGCGTGCATGGTTCTCCACATAATTACATATTCCCAGCATCTTTAAAGACAATCAAAGGTCTAGTTAAACCAAACATACAGGTTTGTATCGTGCACAACAAACAAGTTTTTAGAATCCTACCAAAATTATTGATTTCAAAACGATTTAGTTTCAAAACATCAATTCAAATGACTTACATTGTTTGCAGATAACAGTAAATAAGCAGGATAAAACGAAACCCGATCCACACAAACAGAATAATATATATAAAATAGATATTACCGTGGATACAGTGGTCCTTTTCTTATGGCTCGAAGCAGACTCAGTGGATGGTCAATTTGAAGATAACGGTTTTATTGTCACAAAACCGCATATCAAAGTTAACTTTATCAGCAAACATGAGATACCTCTGAAGAAACTACAAGAGTCTATTACATACAAGTACTATACAAATTGATTGTGATTTATTAAAAATTATGTACTTATATTTATTAAACGCAGTACAATACATTCGAACCATTGTTTTTTTGTCGGTATGTTCAATTGTTATATAATTTTTTCGAATTTCTCTCTTAGCTATTATTACCTTCCTCAACAAAACTTACCCTTATTTCATTTATTAACATTGAATAATTACTGCATTACTATGCATAATTGGTATTTAAATGGTGGATAAAGTGCATAACCAAAATCTTTCCAATATTCTATAGCTTATTGTATTTGTATAGCAAAGAGAAAAGCAGTCGAGAGACCACAGTATTTATTTAGAATAGTACATTATATACTGTAAAAATACTGTCGATGTAAGTAAATAAGACACAATAATGAAAATTAATAATTTATTTGTTTACAATGCGAATATGCGTGCGTTATAACTTATATATTTATATACCTGCAATATAACAATACATCTAAATTAATCTTTGGACGAGATTTCTTGAACTGGTAAGGGCTTTAGATTCTGTTACTGCTTACACATACGTTAACAATATTACTTAAATACGTTCAATTAGCTGCTAATTACTGAAGGTAGCTTTAATTATTCGGTAACCTACCAACAATGTGCACTTAGATTGAATACAAAGGAGGAAGATACGTTATAATTATATATTAGGGTTTTACACCCTTTTTTGAAAATTATCTCGATGAGATCCTGATTTATTAATAAAGTGCTAAAAATTTAAAAAGCATATTAATTTTATATTTTAAATTTGTGCGTAAATTGACAAGAACACGAGACGCCATTTTACTTAAGAACCATAAAGTCTCAGCGGCCGTAAACAAACACGCATAAATATAAAATTATTTGTTCGTCTACTTTATGTGTACATGCATTCGGTTAAGATCGCACTTTGTGATTTGAACAATAACAAGGAACAATGCTTACAATTATGTTCCACAAGAGTTAAAATTAAGATGTTGTGTTGACCTGTTAGATGATCAGTTGACTTTTTGTTGTTAACATACCGATATGACGTACTAATATCATGGTGGCTACCGTTTCGCGGATAAGTAGAACAGATAAATAAGTGAATCAAGTAAGTTATCAATCAAGTAATCAATAATTTACAGTAAAAAAATAAATAAAAGAATTATTAATCTATATAATAATAAATTAATATTGGATTCACTCTCGCGGCCAATCCCCGGACAATTATCTGTGTGGTAGATACTGAACGGTTGCTCGAAATATTCGAATTTTAAATTTTAAATTGATGTGTCAGAACCGAATTGATGTGTCAAATTGTCAAATTGATGTGTCAGAACCACATACAATCGGGCACAACAAGGACATTCCGTATTTTCCTCCCAATCTAAGACCACTAATGAGATATATTTTATTGGGGTATTACAACATTATTTCAATGTATATACTTACCTAAGTATGTTACGGACACATTGGGTGGCGTTGTATTATGGTTGCACAAAATCTTGTATGCGAAAAATCTTAAATCCACCTAAACACTTTACGTATGGATTGTGTAAGTTTCATTGAAATATGATTATTGGTTCGAAGGCGTATCATAAGTATGTTATATATAGGTAAATATACCTACATACGGATAGCGCCGCGCCCCAATGGCTGGTTTATATGAAACGGAATTACCATATAACACTTTTTTATTTACAACTATTGATAACTGTAGCTACCTTCGCTAATAAATAATTATTAATTAATATACAATTACAATAATGAAAATGTGCAATTCAGTCACGTGAGAGAAAACTTTAGTGATACATTGCTCATTTTATACATTTCAAGAAATACCAAGAAATTAATAAATTTGGTTAAAAAAAATTACGTATAGAAAAAAAACATTTACAAAAATAAAAACAAATACTAAAGTGTACATACTATATACGACGCCCTTACCTACATTTTCAGGCTAACGAGATTTATCGTTAAAAAGGCCATAAACAATTCTTACACACAAGCATCACAGACATACAAGTAAAATACAAAAATAGCAGATCCATATTAACACTGATCTAGAGTCAATATTTCAATATTATATTTCAATAACAAGTTTTAATAAAAATCATATACTAAAAATATTTGACCACATGCGATTGTAAAAAACACATTGACAATAATGATTTAAATTCCAGCGTGTCCCCACTTGCTCAAAGAAATTTCAAACAATAATAGCGCAGAATCAGACAAGTCGATTAATGAAAATAAAAAGTTAAAAAATAAATAAAAATAAATAAAAGTTGAAAATAAATAAAATCTTTCGTGAATTAAATAAAAGGTGAATTTTATTGAGTTATTTTTTTATTACATTGTTATTTCGATAAGCTTATTATTTTCATTGTTAAATATTAAAATATTGATACTCTATACCAGTACTCATACAAAATAATAGAGAAATTTTTGGCAAAATTTTTGTGAAATAATTATAGATTACGTGTATAGTTTGTACGTATTTCAAGAAGAACTTCGAAGAACAAATAGTGTTTGTTGGCAATTTCATATATTACATACACAATAACGTCGTTCTTGTATACATTAGTGTTAAATTAAGTTATAATAATAAATTAATAAATAGCATTATATATTAGTCTTTGCGCTTGGCACTACTAGCATGCAATGTAGACATATACAAAATTACAATCTCATTGGTAATAATAAAGTTATACATATATGTAATACAATATATAAATATAAATTAAGCTGACAGTTTTGTTACCTATAAATAAGCATCACAAGATTTAAAAGTTAAACTTAACGTGTGTTATATACTTGATTATATAAGTATTTGTATATTACATAAGCATTTTGTTCCCAACCCACCGAGGGTAGACTGGTGAAGAATGCCGCCAAGTATCAAAAGCTCACTCAAAAGCTTCCTGTCGTAGCGCTTAGGGTATACCTCGGAAGGAAGCTGATACCACGTTTACAAGCGCACGATAGAAACGATAGAAATACGTCGATATCCTTAAATATTGAGTTGAGAACTACACGCAAGTACTATACTATGTTGCGTTATAAAAAATAAATAATTTATATAAATCCCCACATTAATTAGAGACGATCGTACAAAGATTTTCGTTCATATTATAATTTTTAATGCGGTATCGTATTTATACTAAAACAAAAATCACACTCTACAATAAGTAATCTGAACTCAACGAACCACGAATAGTTTGGTTAGTTGTAACTATTTTGCTAATAAAAACAGTCAAAAAATTAAACTACTTCATTTCGATCTAAATAGAAATAAAATTAGTTCATTGCATAAAATAATTATTACTATCATTAAAATATATAGCGTAAGTAAATACATATACTTTGATTAATTGTAATGTAAAACTAGCATGCTCTAGGGAATATCATGAAATACTGTTGATGAAAAATTTACTACGAAACGATTGAGTAGTGCATATCATATTGATTTCTGTCGCGAGATTCGTAACATAAATTCGACTCTAAGGGTCTTCATCAACAAAAGAACCCAAGACCCGCTGTATGCATAGTGTTAGTGGTCCATGCAATCCGATCACAGATAAGCACCGAGCCTGTAAAGAAATGATCAACTTTTACAATTTCATAATTAAATAAATAGAATAATACGGGTCGCGGGGCAACCGTAAATAACGTCGCACAAATTTCAAGATTTTTTGACGATTCTAGTCACATTTTTCAAACCCACTTTGGTGTGCCGTCACGTATTTTGAAATTTGAGATATAGGAATGGTAAAGTTGAACGCAACTATTAAAATTTTCATGATTTTCATTTTCAATTGCATTTTTACGTTTTAATTAGGGTCATGACTCCTCTCACCCCTTGTTAGACAAGGTCATATTTCGATGACCCGCCTAATACCCGAATATCTGACGTCATTTATGGATGGCCCCTTACAGGTTAGGCTTAGCAGCGTTAATTGATGTTAAGTGATTAGATCATTTTTCATATTACTATCACGAGAAGCTAGCTTTAGGCCACGAACCCGCCAAACTGGGAGTTAGGAAGTATGCCGAGTGTACAACGCATGCTTGGAAAAAGTCTACTCACCATTTTGTGCTCTATTAATACTGGTTAAGTTATTAGCAAGATCACTTTTTTTTATTACAATTTTTGTGGGTAAAAGTGCCTACATTTTTTCAAATTACAAAAACATTTTTTTCCATTAAAGCAATTCATATTTTTATCATGATACGTACATAACTCGTGCATACTATTCATATGACGTTTGATTAAACTCTACAAACAATTTTATAAAAAGAAAATTAATAAAACCCACTCACCGCATAATATTCCCAAATGCATACAGGCAAACAAAACTTATAATATGAATATACAAGGTGCATTGCAATGTGCAAAAAACATGGATATGGCACACGGTGAGAAAGGCATTTGAGAGGAGAGACAAGAGACAAAAACAATAAAATACAAAAATGTATCCAAAAATACACACCTTACATTAGAAACATCCCAACAATGACCTAAACGAACAAAACTTCAGTGAAACACGTCAATAAAACATAATAACAAGTGGAAAATAATGAAAATATTAGTAGTATTTACAACATCGGCAATGCTTTGGAACAAACGACCGCGTGACGTCATCGGGTTGGTTACCGTAGAGCGATGACGTCACGAGCTCACGCACTTAGAAATAGAAAAAAAAACCACACTAGTATGAGGTGTCAGGGAACGAGAATGGTTTGAAATTAGACATGAACTTACAAATAATAATTGTAATTGACATTTTTGTATTTGGAATAGGTATTTGACCACACCCTCGCCTAATGGAACACGATGATGGCGCATTGCCTAGTAAATACTGATTCACTCTACGTTTCAAAAGCCCCAGTAAATTGAGTTGGTGGCATTTTTAAACACGGGTTGAATCAAATCAAATAGTCTCATTTGATGTCTTACATGTATATTAAATCAAATTGAGTCCAAATGATAAAGACCTAAACTTTTCTACAAGTATCGCGACGAAAAGCAATTATTAAAAAAAAAAGTTTAGGCTACGTCAGAAAAATTGGCTCACAAGTCGCCCGTCTTGAAGAAAACTTTTTAAATTGGTTTTATAACTAGCTTGTCTGTATATCATATTATTTTGATCCAACGATAATGAACTTAAAAAATATATATATGAAAGGCAGCTTTCCGACTGAAGACGCCGTATTTCATAATGCAAATAATTTTCAGTAGTTTTATAACAATTTAAACAAAATCACTGAACATATAAATACTACGATCTCATACCGTCTCTGTTGAATTCGAGAAAACTTATGAATCATGACCAAATGATTTTTACATTCGATGTTAAAATACCATGACATTAATTGAGATGCTGGGAATTTCAAACATAGTCTTTCGTTTACTTACGGGCGTCTTATATATGGGAAAAACTGCGGGCCCCTAAATAAAATTTAAAAATATGAGATGAAAAAAAAAATCGTTCAGGTAACCAAGCAAGAGAATAGAAAAAAAATGGTATAAAAAGTTTTATTTATTGTACAAGTGCTTGCTTTAGGAACTGTTTGGGGATTATTACGAAAAAATAAGTTAATTCAATATGTAACAGTCTTGGAATATAAACAATAAACTAAGTCAACTTTTATTTATATCTGTATCTGTCAAGTATTTTATTTATATCTGTCCTGTTTCTACAATCCCTTACACCTCACAATAAAATATAAACAATTCTTTGTAATATAGAATAAATGTTAAAGATACATAAGAGATAGACATTAGCAGTAAATTCCGTAAAACTATAAATATACAAAAGTTTCAATTACCCATTTCTATGATTATTAATTAAAGTTCTATAATTAAAATGTACCATCCACCTTTTCGAAAAGCTTATGCGAGATGTGAAAATAAATCAATCGTCTCCCATTTGTCCAATATGTGCCTCACTTTTGACATCTGACTCTTACAATATGCAAATTATTTTAGACCTTAAGAGCAAGGAAACACGGCTGATTTTCGCATTTCGCGGATAGAGCTAGCGTTTTTCGTCGGTATCGCGGCTTTCTTGCGGACTGTCTCTAGGTATAAATGAAAAAAATACGCTGTGTGCCATGCCCTTAATGTATCTAGTATATTTTTAAACGTGCAAATATTACTCAGTATTACTTTTTAATATAATACAAGCAGTGAATCAAATGACCCAACTTACATTCAAATGTGCATACTCTTTAAGGCTAGTATTATTAATATAACCTCATATTGCAGCTGTATTTATAATCGTGTATTTTTTTAGAACTATTACATAAAATTTTAAGGGATTTTTCTATTTTTTTTTAAATTTTATTATTATATCTTTACTACAATGTGGATTATTTTTTTAAATTTCAAATATGGAATAGAATATGTATAGCAAAATTTTGTTTTATCTGTGCAGTTTCACTCTGTATGAGGTAGATACGTTACATTTAAAACGAGTCTGTTTATTGAATAGAGCTGTTATATCAACATTATTGGACTGAAACATTTTTACGTTAATTCAATTTTAACTAATATTTTTAATAAGTCGCCAAATTAAGTACAATTAGCCATATTTACGAAAGATATTTATATATTCCACTTATGTAGTTTCAAAGATGTTTATTAATTATATTTAAGTAATTAATTTGGGTACTGTAAGTTCGTATCTTAAAGTTAAAAGAACAGCTCAACTTTTATTTTTATATTTGACAAATCTCATCGAAGATACTGGCGGTTTTTTGTGGTTTACCTGACGCGCGAGTGTAGAGCGGCTCGTTCCTCGGCGGGAGTGTCTCTGAGGAAGGTGGACGATAGGTTCAGGACTACCATCAGGCAGCACAGCAGCAAGGGGCCCAGTATAGCCCCTTCGGGCCCCAAATAGAATATACCTCCGGCTATAGCCAGCCCGGTCACGTAGGGATGACCGCCACTAAAATAATATATACAAATATTTATGATTACAAACACAAGAGAAGATTGATTCATCTAAACATCTATTTATAATGGCAAATTACTTGAATCACTTTTTATGAATCAAGATCTATACATATTATAAATCAAAGTGCCCAAAAGCTGTCTGTCGGCATGCGATCGATTTTCTCAAAATGTACAGAACGGATTTTTGTATGGTTTTAACAAAAATATAGTGCAATTCTTGAGAAAGGATTAGATTAATAGTACATTACGGTTTTATTATGTAAATTGACCGAAATATAACGATTACTGATTAAGAGGTCGCGTGAAAAACTATCCACGCGAGCAAAGCCGCGGGCACTGCTAGTTTTTATTACTAATGTATAACACCTTAATTTTCGGCTATTATTAAGTTTTATGACATGAGAGTCCATTTATATCTATTACAAAACGATATTTGGACCGGCAGAAAAAAAAAAAAATTCAATCAGCATTTTTAAATGTTGAGAGTAATAATACATAGAACAAAAAATGTTTAATTGAATCGCATGGGATTCAATTATCAGTTAGGGTTATCGTTGGGTGTCATCGTAACGAATTGTTTACTGTGTCGCGAGAAAAATAACTTTAATTGGCCGTTTGGTGACAGCGGGCTATGTACCTACACCTTTTAAAATATTACGTACGTATGCGATAAAATATTTTCGTCTTTTCAAACGAGCAGACAATGTTTACGTAACATGCATACTTAATAGCATAACATAACAACATAAGGTTTGTTGAATCGTATTTATGGTGCGTTAATGCTGTAGCTTTTTGTTGCACCGTTATATAGGGTCAACAGTTCGAGGTCAAATGGCGTCCGTGACAAACAATAAATTATAGTGAACTAGCTTTTGCCCGCTACTTCGTCCCGCCCCCGCAATTTTTTAGGAGCCCGGGCCCCTTTGGAGGTGGAATTTCGTAAAATGTGTGTTTAGTTCATCTCGACGTATCATTTCATATATTATTATACATATAAACCTTCCTCTTCAATCAGTCTATCTATTTAAAAAAACCGCATCAAACTCCGTTTCGTAGTTTTAACGATTTAAGCATACATAGGGACATATGGACAGACAGAGACCGCGACTTTGTTTTATACTATGTAGTGATGCATTCTGATACTCACTCCTTTATTTCCGCATAAACAGCCGCGTCCAGGAAGGCGATGGGCGCGGCCTGAGCGATCGGCAACATGATGGCCGCCATGGGCCGGCCCTGCAGCCACACGTCGAGGGCCGCCGGAAGCCCTGCCAAATATGGGCCCAGGAATGGCGCCGCGCCGAGAACGGCTGCCAGCACTGAAATTATTTGAATGCAGATTTCGAGCATTTCAATATGTAATATACGGTTTGAAACTGTGAAAAAACAATGTAATTCAAATGTAACGGCCATTTAAACCGTTAAGATACAGACCTTACACGGTGTGATGACTTAACTTCAATTCCGCAGCATAGTTTAAATTATTTATATCACTGTGTTTCAATCTATAAATTATTTGATATAAAGAGAGTCAACTAGAATTAAATTTGATCCTATTTAAGTTAAAGGAATCTTTCGTAGGGGCAATAGAAAAAAACATTTTTTTTAACAAACTTTAGACTCTACTTTTCAATGGTTAGTGATCCTGAACAGTTTGCCTATGTATTATATACATTATATACATAGCATATATTACATACATACATAGTATTTATTTTTCGAATTAATCAGCTGTCTCTCTAAGTGCCTACCATAGCACACGCCCCGCCTTACTGAGGATTATCAAAGTCGTATCAAGACACCGTTGTTACTATTATTATTTACAGGTGTAAAATAGTGAAAAAAAAAATACAATTTACAATGGACATTTTATTATACAAATGTAATCAATTGTCGCCGGTCCTTATATAGTTCTGCCGCGGCGTCCTCAGTTGAGCGTACACGTACTTGTAGAAATCCAGAGCCTTCTGTCTGTCGTACGCCACGGTGTTTCTGCATTTCGCGCCAACGCACGCGTTCGCGTACCGGTCTCCGGGCGGCGCTTTGGACGTTGCGGCGGTCCGGTGCCGCGACGCGCCCGTGCTCCTGAGCGTTTCCACGAAATCCCTCGACGAGTCGAAGACAACTTTGATGCTCGTCCTGTTCGTCATGTTCAGGTTGCTGTCTTTCAACAGGTCGTCCTTGTCTAGGGCCGTCATGGCAGCGCCGGCGTCGCCGCTCAACGCGTTCGCCTGCCGTATCAGGTAGAAAGTCGGCGCCGCTTCGGTTACGTCCTCGTCAGTGGTCGGCACGCTCTGGACGCTGCTCGCGTGCTTGTCGCCGTAAAGCAGGCACATCACCTGCGGATCGAGGTTCAAATGGCACATGTCGCTCTCGGTCAACAGCTTCACGACCTCGACGGGCAGAACGCACGGCGCGACCAGGCATGTGTTGTTGTTCGCGACGTTCAGTATTATGTCGTTGAGTTCGCTGTTCGCGTTGAGGAAGGCTATGTTGCGACAGTTGCAATCGATCGCGTTCCCGCTGTATATCACCTGACCGTTCGCCGATTTGCAACTGTTGTAATCGACAGTCAACGAATGCGGTTCGACGTTCTCTATCTTGTTCCCCGTAAAGTTCAATTTCTTCCGGTTCGATTTCCGCCTCGAACACTTCACCTTCGCCAACGCGCTCGACTTAAGCGTATCTATTACGTTGTTTGTGATTTCGATATTGATCGAGCTCGTTATCAGGGCATTCGAATTCATTACCATCGCGTTATTCCCATTGAATTCGAAATTGTCCGACGTTATATTGATTCCGTTCGCAACGATATCACCGAAGCTGTTGAACGACACTTTTGCTGTGGAACTTTGCACGGTTATACCTTTGAAATCTACATTGTCTATCACGCTATTGACGATCGTAAACAGAGTATTATCGTGACCCATCTGCGCATCTATTGCTTGAGCATGGATGTCGCTCACCGTGACATTTTCAAATTCTATACCTTTAATTCCCGTGACATTGTATATAGCTTTTGTGTAAATATAATTGATTTTACTGTTAACAATACGTATTCTCCTCATGCTAACCGCTCCGAGGCATTTCTGTTCCGTGCTCGTATTGGGAGACTTGAATATTTTCGTCGGCAACGACACGATTTCCCTTACATTTTCAATCGTGACTTCGGGAGGCGTTTGGATCAGGGAGTTGGTCGAGAGGGCTATAAACTCTAGCCTATCGCTGTCTTTTATTTTGAAATGTTGCAATTTTGACGCTATCTGCAATAGAGGGCAGTCTAGAACGACTTTTATGTCCCCGCAGTTTCGTACGGTAACACTGTGTATTTGATCCGTATAGAAATCTTTCAGGTGTATAATAATATCCTAAAACAAATAAAGGTTACTAATATAATCGAATATTTGCATGACAATCGTACGAGCAGGCCGATTCAATTGCATCGTAATGTATTTCATTATTACTTACATCATTTCTAGCAGCGGTACAGGTGTAGACGATCTCGGTGGGCGAAATGTTCACGCAGGTCCACTCAGGGTGGTGGCAGTTCGTAAAATTTATCCTAATCCCGCATACCGCATGGATTATGATCAAAAGCACACAAAGTTTTCTATCCATCGTCGGCGTCGTAGTGACTAGTGTTTTTTCTGTTCAAGACGGCTCTAGTACGAAATTTATCGGCGCACGGAAAAAAACACGAGCTACATAATAGTCACAGCATTCACGAATGTGCTTCATATTAAGATAATCACTTACTAAAATGCGTATCGTAAAAAATATTGTCACTCGACGATTATCACTTTGTGACGAAAAACAAAATAAAATCTAACACAACACATTGACCTATTGGAGCGTTTTTATCAGACAAATAACAGGAAAGTGTTCGACAAATATAATTGTTCAAATACATTTAGAGTGAGAAATGCAAAGAGATTCTGTTTATCATCTTCTTGCGGTGTAGTGTAATATTAGTATGTATAAATCTGTTTATATTTGTTCTATAAAAATAACTAAAGGATCACAGTTATGTACATTGAGATAACGCGGTAAATGTCTGCCGAGTTGCTGACCCGATTATAGACATGAGAAAAATATTCATATGAAATGGGATAAAATAAAAATAAATATACGGCGAGGATTACCAATGTCAGTTGAAGAACGAACTGTCACTAGATAATTAATGGCTACAGGAAACAGAAATTACAAACATAAATGATATTTTTTAAATTAAAAAAGAAAACTGACGTTTGACAGCTTTTTAAAATCCTTAATACACAGTCCGAATTTATTGGTTTCAGAACGAAAAACTGTTGTGAATCATTATTCTTATTACACTGCGATAACTTGATAAATTAACGGAACAAGTCTGTATATTTGTATGTATGTATATATACATGTTTGTATGTATCTATCTTTGTTATTATGTTTGTTTGAACCTTAACTTGTATTTGTAACCGCGTTCGTTGGTCGTACAACTGCCCAAAAGTCGGCTGCTTTTAGCATTAAGTTCCCCTTTTTGCAAGTTGCGAAAAAAGTATAAATAAATAAATAAATAAATAAACGAAAAACGGAGCAGACGTACCTGATGGTAAGTACACCACTTTCGCCCCAAACAGATTGTGCACCAACCACGTCCACAGACCGTAGAACAGCGCCATTTTGAATGACGCTCTAAAGACCTAGAAAAAAAATGCAATTTAACTATTTATACACGATACATAACGTTTTTTACAATATTGGCCGTCCGTCTCTTTGTTACATCTAATCTCTGAAACGGCTGGACCGATTTTGACGCGACTTTGACTGGCAGATAGCTCATGTAGTGAGGAGTGACTTGAGAGGCTACTTTTATTTCGAATTAAATTCAAACGCGGACAAAGTCGCGAGAACAGTTAGTAATACTGTAGAGGTGGTGTGTCGAGAATGTTAGCTTACTTGGTTAATAGCCACTGAGAGGGCTATTCCGAGACGGGGCCCGAAGTTGGGCTGCACGCGTGTTATCACCTCCACGGGCTTGTAGAGGGCGTTACTGGACGCTAGCAGGTAGAACAACGTCGTGAAGAACACGATCTGCCGAAACGAGCGTTTGCATCGCAATTTTGTATAGTGCAAATTGATATTAATCATTTCTAAAATATACGGCCTTACAGAATATATTAATTGACAGAAAACCGCTGCGAGATCCAAATGACAACCCATTATGCTCTGTTATTGAAAGTATTTTAATTAGCTTTAACTTTCAAATAATAATCTGGTCAACAAATAACATATACCACTTACTCGTACATTGTTTACTCTTCGGAAGTCGGAGGAGAAGTGAGCTCTGTGCTCGATCAATCGCGTTTTATA
>DWEM01000266.1:0-21428 GCA_018245935.1 Agara belti belti
CCCGCTCCCGCCTCGCTCCCGCCTCGCTCCGACGCGGAGGGACGACCGAGCTCAGTGTCTACAATCATACGTGAGCTCCAAATAACTTTGTCGTACAGACTACGTCGTGGCGCAACGGTGAGCTCGCTCCTCCGTGTAGAGGATATCGAGCGTAATTACGATGCGATGCATGTAAATTATCTCCCGTTACCTAGTTGAATTAGATGAGTTTATAAAAGTAACAGGAATTATTCATGTCGCCATAAATGTTAAAAAATCGTCATAATGCACATAAATAACTCCACAGATGATAAGCTGGGGTTCCCGAGCGAGGTGGTCTCATTACCGTCGGTCGCTTTAATTACCCCAGTTTTAACTAATTAAGTCCTCCCAGCGGCTCTCGTATATATTAACATAATAATTTAACCCGCGGTGGTCTGCATTTAGATAATTCCTTAAAAGTACAATAAACTTGTGATTACAATGCACCATTATAGAGAAAGCTTCCGTGAATATTAACGTAGTCGGTAGCGGCATAAGTAATCGAGGCATTAGTACTTCTTTTATTATTAGTTTGTACATTTGAGTGTCGACCGAGATACGTAAATTACTTCATCAATATTCATTCGCTCGCAAGGAAAGTGACGCGAAGCGTGTGTGGATGTATGTGGAGCGCCAGGTTGAATGATATTTCCAAAGGAGTATTCCGATAAGTTTATGGCCTCAATTGATTTGTATGTAGGCCCTTCAAAAATACTTTTAAAATAACAAATTTAACGACGGCAATATCATCATTTCCGTTATGACCGCGTACAAGTTTAATCGATGTAGGATTCTTCGTCACGTTTTCCTGTACAACTCTGATATTATGTGTTTAAAAAAAGGCATACGTTTTAAAGCATAGTTTTTGCGTTCTGTTTAATATATTTTCCCGGTTAACCCTAAATCAATCAGCGGCCGGCGGGCAGCTGCGGGCGGCGCCGCGGCCGCTCGCAGTACCGCGCGAGGGCGATCGCTTCCGTCGTCGTCGTAAGCCGTCCGATCGCTCGCCACCGCCCCGGTATCGTCCGCTCCTTCTCGATTTGCTTAAAGAAATGGAGATGTGCATACGCATAGCCTGTACTGTTTATGTTATTCGATCGTACCGATGTAAAGTCTCCGCTATGTCTGTTATTGTTACGTTGTTAAGCCGCTCGCTTTCCATCTCGGTATCGATCACTGTATTTCTATACAAAATAAGGATGACTGCATATGTCGTCGATGTCCGCTTGCAAATACGTCACATACGAACGAGCGACATAAACGTTATCGCATAGCAATAGGAATATGCGGTGCCACGCTACCCCAAGATTCGAGCTTTAGTTTTTATTTACTGGCACGCGGCACGCGTATCGGGCGCTCGACTTGTTATTGTGTTGCAACGGGCCTCGTACGGTCGCGGTCTCGGTGCGTGGAGTATTCTGTGCGCCGAGTCATCGACGGCTCTTTAATAACTACAATTGCACGGGAACACCGCTCCGGTGAGCCGTTCGGGTCTTGTTCGTAGAATTTGTTTATTGACACTCGAGTAAAGAATTGCCTCAACCGGATATTGAAAATGTCAAGATTAATAGGTTTTCTTTCAAATACAAGATTACAAAATTTTCTTCATTCCGAGGTAAAAAATATAGCTACTCCGAGCAATTACTCACAGTTGATGAATATTTAAAGCCACCCGAAGGCTTCTGCCAAAATTCGTAGCGGCTGGCATTGAAAGCTTAAGACTGAGTACCCGATCAGTGTCAAAAATTACTATTTAAGTGCGAAGTGGAAATCTTCTAGCGCTCACATTCAACTGTATAAAGTTTCCCAACTGCAATAGTCGGCGAGCCGAGTGCGTTGCGGCGTGCGTATTTCGCTCCCAGGAAGAGAATGTTCAAGCTAAATAAACACCCAAAGGTGTCGTAGCTACTTAGAAACGAATGATTATTGCAAATTGATATTACTTTTATAACGCGCCATCTGAAATTTGATGTCGATTAATTTTGAACATATAAAATTAATCGAATTTGAATACCCGATACGACGCTTTCGCTACCGGCCGTAAACGCATTAACGCAATCGTCCTTCAATAACAATAAACGACAAATAGAATAATCGAAACGCCGTAAAGCCTTCGACGTCTCCGCCGGTGGCCTAAAAAACGAAACAAAACTGTGGGCAGTGCGATGGAAGTTTTGAGCGGAGTAACGATTCGTCAAGCGTGTTTTTGTCGCACATAATCTAATTTGTGTCCGTTTACGACCATGTAATTCTACTCCTTCGGCCGCGGGAACGAACGAGCGTCGGCGCTGGCCCGTGACCGGCACGACTACTGTCGCACGCATTTCTATTCGATTTCCTAGAAAAAGTTGGTCATGAGTCGTTTTATACTTTACATGTGTGAGGTCAAGTTTTAGTCCTCGATCACGAACGAAATTGGATCTCAAATTTGTCTCTCACCTCTTTACGGTAAAAACAGTTGCGTACGTTTGTGGAAGCGTTTTACTCTTTCGTAGGTCGTATTCCTGCAATATAAGCTTTCGTTACTTTGTTTTAGTTATCATGCGTTATGCACGCTTCACCTCCGTGCGTCAATGGATACTTACAGCTGCTCGGTTATATGTGTATTCGGCTCTCGTTATTCATACAAACAACCGCATTACGTTAGCATCCACCGAAATAATAGTGAAGCAATGACGTATTGCAGCTTAAGACGACAACTTTGGTCATGAATAACAAACTGGAGTGCGTTGATGTCTTTTCCTCTGTAATTTAGTGCAGGCGTGTCGCGCCGCGCCGGCCGCTTATATCGCTGTTTTCTGACGTCTCATAGTTCGTTTCGGTTATGAGCGGTGCGAGACGGCCGCTACACCGCAAGCGCAGTGGGACATTGGCTATAAGATTGTTTATATTATTGTACTCTCCAATAACAACATACCCAAGTGATCGGGACTTATTTATTTGGGAGCTCGAGTGCCGCGAAGCACTTCTTAAATTATTTAGTTCTCGACGGTTATAATGAAGAATGACAATGAGCTAAGTCGAACGGCAGAATAAACTCGACCCGCGAACGGTTCAACTATGTTATCTTTTGAAAGCAGATTCGTGACAGAGCACTTGAGTTTCGTTTATATATATTCGTAAGTCGTATTGCATATTGTATTTAACAGTATAGGACAAATATAACAACAGACCGAAGGTTACGCATGCTACAGAAGTGGTTCAATGGAAAGCTCCCTTCAGTCGTGCTAGAAATTGTTCGGCTCGTTCGGAGCAACATATCGCTCGTTGCAATAGCGATCCGTGTCTCGGTCTGAGGGCGGTGGCCGCCGGTGGTACCGCTCGTCTCGCCCCTCGCACCGACCACGGATAGCTCGGCCACTGACTATTGTTCATTGCACTGTTACTACTTAAATAGTATTAACTTGAATAACGTATTCCCTATTTATACTAGTCTTATTAAAAAGTAATCTTAAAATAGTTCGACCGATTCTCGTAGTGCTGTTCGACGTCGGTGGCAGATTTCCCCAAGTTTAGCACGAAGTACAACAATATATTTTGTCAATAGTGTGTCTCCCGCATTTCTAAAATATGCGTATGAGTTAGTTTAGTATGCCGATACAACTCAATAGTCTAAAACGTAAACTTAATAATATACGTGTCACTAGTAACTTAGAATTCAATGAACCTGCGCAAACGTAACTTAAGACTTAAAACTTGAGACTCATCTATCGGTATCGTTTAACCTTTTCATCCATCTCATCGAGGCATTGTTTGCCGCAGCCGGCACCTTAACTTCATCGCTGGGTTATCGGCGAACGCTGTGACGTCACAAGTCTAAACTAGCGCTATCTATAATTGGGATCGCCGCCGCCCGCCGCCGCCCGCAGCGGCCTCGGCCGTGGTAACTTTTTATTATTATTGTAAACGCTGGTGATATTTCTTGCGGAACGCAGTTTGTCATAGCTACATGCGAAATTATCTCAAATGAAAAAAAACATATAATAATTCAATAACATGCGTCGCACTCCAATTACATGTTACGTTTTGATGTCTAAACTTTAATATCTCCGTAATTTTTAAATACTCATGAAAAATTATTTGTTATTAAAATTAATTGTTTTGATTTATGAAAAATATTTTTTAAATAATGCAAGCTCGGTCACGTAGCGCCAGTAGGATGGTGCGCCCGCACACAATACCAGTAAAATAACCATCGTTCACCGAGGTCGAATCTAACTCGGACACCTCTCGCTGAGCTCACCTGTCACTGTTGTACTCGAAAACATTGGCTGGCACAAATTAGACTTCAACAAATATGGCGAAAAATCCAATGACATGCTCGCGTACCGCTGACGGACCGTTGCACGTCGCGCGTCGGAAGGAGCGGGAGTGCGCGCGCCCGGCGGCTCCGAAGCGGTGCGACATATCGTAACATACAAATGTTAAGTAGTACGTGCAGGCGTCTCGACTGCGAGTCCATATCTACGTACTTAACAAATAAATAAATAAAAGTAAAACTGGTTTAGTTACAAATTTTTATATCAATTAAAATAACTACCTTTGTCAGTTATAAATATAGGGAATGGTAACTGAGAGATAAACGAGCTTGTCGTTTTAAAGGAAAAAAATTAAAAATCTATTAACTGCACGCGTAACGCTCACCGGTTCCTACATACGTACCGTGACTACACTCGATCGTCGATCTAACCCGATTGTATAATGATCAAACATAAATAGTCTCGAACGGAATCATGCACGTGAGCCATAATTCCATCGGCGAGTACGTTATTTTGCACAAGCGAACGCCCAAAGCCCGTTCGAAGTACGTATAAATCGATATCTCGACAGTCGAGCGAACTATTCTCGCGAAGGCTCGCCGGCCGCGGCCCGCTCCCGCATTACTGCGACGCCCGTAATTGCTCCACACGAATTACTTATTTTCTTGTCGCCGTCAGCCGACCGGTCGATATCGGCGTCTCGTGCTGCGGGCTCCGGCGCTGACGACCGGCGAGCGTCCGACGCACGCTCTCACGTGCGCCTCAATAATCGTTCCAAGGAAGTGACGATAACGCGGATCGTGATTCGAGATCGGTTTGTGTTATATCGCATGATCACTTTTTCGAAGCATTTTTTTGTAATTGCACCCCATAATAAAAAGCAATTATTAATGAGTTATTATTATTATTTTATATTATAATTAGCCACCTCGTGTTTTGCTACATTTTACAAACAGGCGGCTGCACGGTTGCGGTTAAATGTTCGCTCGATTTGAATCAATCCCCGTAACGGGACCGGCCGAATGTTGTTGTGCGTCCGCTCGGAGCGGCTTCGGTGCACCTTCTAATCCGCCATTGCATTTACATTAGCGATACACTATAAACTTTACGATATGCTGTAAAAATAAACATGTCTATATGTTTAAACCTTATAGCGATATTCCGGACGGTGCACCGCGGCCGTCGGCGGCTACCGACTTTGTGCGAGACACTTCTTAAGACAGGTTCGACATAATATTTTATTAATGAAATTTTTAGATATAAATGCCGCGACGCTCACGTAAAGGTTTCGTTGTAACAAATAAATAATCATAGTGTAATCAGGTGGAATACCGGTTCATAAATTAATACATCACATGAGCATATTATTGACACTACGATTGATATATATTTTGAGTAAACAAAGGAGCGGCAAGAGCCGGGTGCATGCGCGCGGTGAGTTCGGCCAGCTGGCACAGAACGAAAACTGCCGTCGGCTCCGCGGCGAGCGCCGGCGATTGCACAACATCGATCAGTCGGTGTCTTTAAGAAAATAAATCTATTCTACATATTTGACAACACTTTTCCTTTTGAAAACGTTAATCGTATTCATTCGCTACGAGTCGCGATGTACCGGATTAATTAAGGTCGTTTTTCTCTTAAAGTGTTACGGCTTCGGTTGTCTGTTTTAGTGAAACGTTGCAGCTTTTACCGACCGAACGGCTCGCGAGTCATAATAAATGAGTAACAACGACGGCTACACGCCACGATAGCATCGCGACGCTTCGGCACCTGGTAGTCGGCCGGAGAGAAAGTCTCCGGAGTGGGTACCGAGCGTTACGTGGAGGTGAATAAATAAATAATAAGCTAAACGGCCACATTAATATTATAACACGTTTTCAAATACATATATTTATTGAAAGCGACGCTCAGACGAATGCAACTCGTAGTTCGAAACTCTTTATTCTGTTTTATATTTGAGTTTCTTCCGATTGAGTGTGGGTATGGCGGGGAAATAGAAACTAATTGATGCTCTAAATAAAGGTTTAACTATTTCATATATCTAGAATAAGCGTTAATACATAGAATATACATACATATAACACATAGAATAGGCGTTTACGTGTCAAAATGAACAATAGATGGAAACCTCTTGCAGTAATATGTTCAAGCTTTTTGTAATCAGAATGAGAATCAGGAGTTTTCTTAAAGTTTTTCATTTTTTCCTAATGTTGGAATTAAAATTTATAGCTTTATTCCGTATGTGATATCCCACGCCTTTAAATACATTCATATTTTGTTTACGTGGTGTACTGAATCCTTACGAGACTGTTACGACGGGCTATGAAATAGCCGGTGCGGAAAGAAAAATACTTTTCGGAAACGATGCGAACAAGCCGAAGCCCCGGCAGCGGCCGCGGGCGATCGCGCGCCCATGAGCCAACATTTGTTCCAACACGATAACATCGGCAGAACAGCAAAATAGAGCTACGTACGGACGGAGAATAATGCGCCTCCGATCCCGAACATGCCTTATGAATGTTTCTGCACAGAATCCACTGTTTCTTAGCTTTTGTGTTTTTCAACAGAAAATTACTTCTGTCTAAATTGCTAAGTTTTATATAAGATTTATAGAAACAATGATCACTACACGCAACCAAAGCCGCGTTAGTGTCGAGACGGTGAATAGTGTGCTTCCCATTTTGGACAAGCCTTACTCGTATGTATGGTGCGCTAGAGCTGTCGCAATTTCTTTTACCTAAGCCTGATATTGTTTCCCTCGACTAGGTAAACTTTTAAAGAGTTTACCGCAAGATTCATAGTTTTAAAATTGCATTGATAAGATAGATTGTTTATTCCAGAAACTGTGATTACGTTAAAACTGCGATTATTAGCAACACAATTATATATACAGTATTTCAAATTAAACTTGTAATATGTGATTTATGAACATCGTTTCGCAGAATGAATCTCCGTGTACTAAGAGTAGGTGCGAGTGCGGCGGGCGGAGTGCGGCGAGCCCGCAGGCAGTACCGATTACCCGCCACGCTCGGAACACACAATGTATCGTGCAGTGTACGACTATTACTACTATTCTTTGCGCTCGACGAGCGTGCCCCTACCGTCTGCTCGGCACAACACTCGTAACTCGAAAGTATGAAGCCAGTAGCGTCGATGTCAATATGTGACATCGACGCTAAACCTAGAATCTTGAAATTTTGCATATAGGCTCTTCATATATGTAGTGTAACCGAGCAGTGAGAAAGGCAAATTTTTGAATTAAGCCAATAATTTACAGTAGAAAGATTATATGGAAAATTTACGTAAGACACCTGAAATTTTAGATATCCGGTTATGAATACCATCGCATCCTACCGGGTTCTATTGTGATAACTCTAACTGGGCGCTAACATACACGAAACACAGTTACACTTTACAAGCTAACATGCTTACGACAAGCCGCGTGTTTGGTCGCCGTGTGCTCGCTATTACCTGCGCCGATATCGAAATGTAACAGGTCGTTAAGAACAAACAGTTTAGAACGTTTCAAAATAAAAGACAATGGCCCTTAAACTTGTAAAATATAGCAGTGGATTTTTTTATAAGATTTTACAGCGAAGTAATGAAGTAGTGAACATAGATATATATTCAGATGAAACGATTTTAATGTCATATACATATAAATACATATTGAAATACACATCTATACAATAAACATATTCGTGCCTAATTTAAAAGAGACGACCGTGTATAATTCCAAGTTATTTTTATTGGGTAAAGATTGCCCGTTTAGTCTACACGACATTACGTCCTTTTGCGTACAGGTTGGGTGCCGCCGGCCGGTTTGGCATAACGAGCGGGGAGCGGCGTGCGCTATCGTCGCCGCAATATTTGACTATTGTTTACTCGCAACGGGCTCTCGTGATCTGTACGGTTAAGTGGAGGTCGCTCGGGAATGTCGGCCGTCGAGTTACATTATCTCTGTTTGTATCCCCGAATAATGTGAATATCGATTTAACTCGGATAGTCGCTCAATAGACCAATTATATTGTTCAATGTTCTGAGAGGTGTTACCGTGTCCTCATACGTTCGTTCTGTTTAAGTATTTCTTTTAATATTTGAAGTTAGGTGTACTTACAAATTTGCTAAAATTACTTTTTTCCTTACGTAATAGATATTAACTTAAACTTTACCGATTTATGTTTCTTCTATGCAAACAGAGTAATTATTCATCGAATGCATTTCCCAAAAACAAACACAGCGCTTGGAAATGCACTCGGAAATGGCTTTTCTATCATTCGGAAGCGTGTCTGGTCAAATTGAACCCGAATGTTCTCCTCGGGCCGCGCGGACCGGACGCCAAACGGGTTATGGATTGCATACTTTATAATTTATAAGTAGCAGGTATCGTCGGAGCGTTACGAGTGTTATAATACATTGTTTCAAAACACCGTTGATCGTGATGATCGCAATATCAATTGCATTCGTAATTAACCTTTAAGTTGCAGTCTACAATTAACTTTAATACTGATACGGGTCTAGACTCTACGTCGTTAGCCTATCGATTATAACATGTAGTGATTCCTTGATATTATTTAGCTCGGTGTTCTCCCGTTACAATATATTAACGGCCCTATCGTCCGAGCGCCAGCGTCCTCGCGCCGACGGCCGACTTGGAACAGTTGTAATGACACAACACATTCGCGATTCGTCACCGCCAGCGCGAGGGGCGGCCGCGGCGGGTAATGGACTGTGGAGGACGCGGGAGGCCGAGGAATTAGTAAATTACCTATTGTCGGTGATGACGTCGTTTACGAGCGTAACTCTATGTTCGTCCAATTGGTTTCGCGGTTAAGTGTATAATAAACATTTTAACTGTAGTTTTGAAATGTGTTCTGAAAAGCCATTCTCTACGATTAATTAAGATAATAGTAATAACGTCCCGCGCTCGCCGCTCCGAAGTGGAAGGCTGTGCGTCTCGGTTTCCTCGAATTTACTCTTACAAGTACAAACACGAGTTCCCGGGATACAGAAAATATTTTAATTCGGCTTCTTATATCTCACTTGACTGGAAATCGAATCTGGAGTCTTTAGCGCAGCGATCTGGACCCAGTCATCGGTCTATTAGACGTTGAGCAATAATTTAAATACAGTAAATTGAGATGTGAATGTTGAAACTACAAAGATATCACAAAAAGACATCCGATACCAATATATTTGAATAAAGAATGTTCATATTTTTTTTCCTTTTTAATGCAATCAACGAAGCTCGTGTAATGAAGCAGAACACACACACGTAGATTCGCCGATAGCTAGTCTATACCGGGTATGAAAAAAGCGTCATTACAGTAACGAGTGGCTGAACTGATGCGCTTGTACTGGCGATGTCCGCCGACCGCATCGCAGCGGAGGCTTCGCTGCCGCAGCGTTGCGGTTGCCTTCTTGTACTCCGTTTATTGTACCAAATCGCCCTATGTTTAATATAGATCGCAATAAAAACTAAGGATGGCGTTCTTTAATTATGCAATTTTGAAGAAACCAATTTGTGCCTTTTAATTTCGAAATGTATTATGATGTTCATGATTTTTGTGGTAACTACTCGACACGTTTTTCGAGGTAAACGGCGCCAGTTTTGATACATATTTCTGTTACGTATAGCAACCGTATATTTTACCCGTAATAAATAGAGGGAATCAGTGCTGTGTAGTAAATTTGATGATGAATTCTAATTTCCTCTTCGACGTCCGTTCGCGGATATCGGAAGAACGACAACCCAACTGTAAATTATTATTTATGAGATATATTTAGCCGTTCTACTAAGACGGGAGTAATGTGCTATCATAAAATTCTCGTGCGATGAGAAAACACCATGAGAAGAGGCTTCTCGACGCGGGCTGTATCTCTGCGGTCTGACGCATGTTCCGTCGGTAATACCGTTTAAATTTGCGGTGGCCAGTAGGTTCGAGACATGTCGTTTTCGCTGTTACGGTGTTTACTGTTACGCGACCGGAGCCTCCGTCGATTTTTTCGTATCATTTTAATATACATCATTTACATTATTATTTCGGAAGCTTGCACAATATACTGGACGTCGTTAGTCTGCTCGATGACTAGCGCTGTGCGGATTAGTGCTTATAAAAACACTAACACGATAAATATTATTAGATCTATCCTATACTTCGACTTTAGTCAGTACCGTACGTATAACGTAGACCACCATGAGTTAACAATTTAAAAACCAGGTGGAAGCGACGTCCGCCAGCTAGCTCTATAACGTAAGGAAGTATTTTATTACATACCTGTAGTCTAGCCGTACAGTGTTTGATTACATAGAGTCGGTCGGACACCGTCATCCGGCCTACGATGTGCTAGGTAAAATATCTGTTAAATGTCGTTAAGCTCGATTATGTAGGCGGTCGCTCTACGAGACTGCCTACCTTACCCTGTGAAAGCGATCGATAAAAATGGTGAACCCAAATTTTCAATCACAATATAGCTTAATGTTCGTCGTTTACGAGTCACATTATACGTAACATCTTCTAAGTCCCTACCCTTTTAGACTCAAAGCACGACATCGCCCAGTCATCGTGGAGGTATGCGGCCCGTAGCTCCCCGCTCATGTGGCGTGCCCGTCGGCCGCGCGCCCGGACAGCCGGAGACCGGTGCTTTCGCGCGTAAATTACCAGCGCGTGAAACGTTCATACACCGCGGCGGGACCGCCCGCTCCACTCGGACTCTATTAGAGCACTATACCCTGTTGCAATGGCGATAAAATCCATTTTCATTTTTAGCCGAGAGCATTATAGGTCGGACGCTCGCCGTAATAAAACGAATCGAACGTTTTGCTCGTTGTGATATATTTTCATTTAAGTCATCCGTCGAAAGGGTAGTGCGTATACATCGGTATCGCCGTTACGTAAGGCCCGTTATGGCGGCGGCTCGTTCCGTGATGCGTCGTGGTAGCGACGGCGAGGCGTCACGTTCGACGCCCGCTGAGTTACCGCCTCGCGGCTCCGGAGTGAGGTGTTGCGCTGTTAGTTCTCTAGATTTATGCTCGCCCGGTAACCGCGGCGCGCTCGCGCTTCTAGGCGTATTATAGTTTATATTAGGAGTGTACTGACTGGAAACGTAATAAACTATTATAGCCTCCCGATAATTAAAATAAATCAGTCCATCTGGAATTATTAATGGCATCGGCATCCGTTTACGGTACGAGTCGATACATGTGCACGTTACACGAAGCTATTTCAAGTAATGCGGGAGTATCGGTATCGGTATCGACATTTCAATGTAGACGTACCGATGCAACGGGCAATACGAGTAACTACGTACACCAGCAGGTGTTTATCAGTATATGCAAAGCGGCGACATTCCCGCCAAAATACCGGCGGCCCCGGTGGACGCGGCTATGTATGAATGAGTCCCAATAACCCAGTATTTCACAACGCTAGGGTTCCGCATGGCGGGCGCGCTCGGCACCGGCCGAAGGGGGGGGGGGGGGTCGGACCGTCGCGTTGCTGCCGCATGTGCATTTTGTGCAACAGTAGCTGCCAGCGACCGATGTCCGCCGACGGCTGGCTGCGAAACTCTTTACGTCCGTTTATCTGTTTTGCAATACCTGTATATGCGTGTTCGGCAAAGAAAGAAGTACAAAAAGCTTCAGTTCAGCAATAGTAACACACGGTTGTACACACGCTAACTGTAAAACATACACATGGCTACTTTTGTACAATAGTCAGCGTCATAATGTTGCAGAACGGGCGTTCAGTCGGGAGCGCCGGGAGCGGGCCGCGGCGCCGATGGAAAGCGACGATGATGTCTACGTATGTCGTACGTATTTATATATCTAATGGCTGTGACTAAGTTTGTTAGACCTATTTTGTGTGTAAAGAGCGATTTAGCCTTTTCTATCTTCTTCGCCATGGGTTACGTCGATGACGAGATAATCGGCGGCAATAGCGAGAGCATTTCGCAATCCGGCTCGTAGAGCTCAGCGCTCGAAGTGCGACAAGACACGAGCGGCCGACAAGGAGAGCCTTCACCCGTCGCAGCGGTTCGCCGGCTTCGCTTTAATCGAACGATGCTAAACTAATACTCGACGTCGAAAAGTTTTAATGTGCTATACAAAAAACATTCATTATATTTTTCGTATTCCGGTAAATCTAGTGTAAGTAAGTATATAATCATTAAAATCATTTGTGTCCGTAAATCGAATATCATTACAATTGTATAAGAGTACGAATTAAAATGTAGCCATTAGAGGACAATGAAGCGCAAGATACGAGCTATCCAAACGTTACTTGTATTTCTCAGTCGCGACGACGGCAAAGCGGCCGCGAGACGAATCGTGTCGTTGTCGTAATTGTAATTATCTCGTTCAGAAATAATTACCTTAGGGTCGGTCGGCTCGGACCGTCGCCGATTATTTTTATGGGTCTTTCCTTACGTTAGCGGTAAAAACGAAACGATTACATCTATTCGATCGAGGGGCCGTAAAATACAACCGAGAAAAACGACTATGCGGCGCAGTGCGGACGATCCGCGAAACGTCGCTGAAGTGGCTATGTCGGGAATCGGTTTGTTTTGGCTATTGTTGGAATTGTTACTTTGCTCGAGTGGAGCACGACCGGTGGCGGCGCGCGGCGTCCTGCTCCTGCGCGAGGCCGCGGCCCGCCCGCCTCCCCGCGCGGTAACTGCCGGGCCGGCGGCCCGGCTCGCTCCACTTTTCAGTGGACGCTAATCGATATTTGTGGATTGGACGACGAGCGAATAACTTTTTGCGATAGTGGTCAATATGGCGTCTCGAAGACATCGACGGGTGAGCGGCCTGATAAGTTTTGAGTTAAGAAATGAAAGGTAAACGAACTTTAAGTAAAATAATGGCTAACATGCAGATTTCTAATTGGTTTTAAGAATTCTAATGCTTATAGGATTGCTTGTGTCGCGAGTGCGCTCTCTATCACGCATTTTATCACACATATAATCATAATATATGTCTATATCGCTTACACTAAATTACGTATACGAATCTAAGACTTTCAATATCAACGGTGACCCCGACATTTTCAACATTGCGAAACGGCTGGCACTAGGTAGATACCGTGTACGATGCGAGTGAATAGGTGAGAGGGGACCGACATCAGTGTTCCATCAAAAATGGACAATCCGACACGTCGCCATACTCGCAAACGGACGCCCGGCACCCCCTCTGCTGTAACTCACGGTTACGATGTATGCATGCACTATTCGAAGCGTTTTGCGTCTTGAAAGTAATCGAAAGCGAAGTGTTCGTTCGTCAGCGCGGAGACAACGCTCCGACGGACATTCAATACGCCAGTTATGATTATGGAAATACGTATCGGATGTAATCTCTGCACAGTTAGGTGCAATAAAATAATCGGTATCTTACATAAACGTTATGCAAAGACATATCCCGGATATGCGCATCATATACATAACGCACGTCATATACGAGTACACGTTAGGCGGTAGAATCGTCTGCCGACGGCCGGCGCTCGTGACCGCCGAACATTTTATTTTCATGCAAGTATTTATATATTTCGCTACAAGTTTCGGGCTCGACTCCCAATAGGAGACATGTACGCAATTTTGGCGACGTACATGTTCACGGCAGTCACGTCACGGCGTCCGAGTGAGGTGCGAAATGGTACGATTGCTATTTTCGCATCGAGCAGATGTGTCGTTTACTGTGTTTTACGTATCACCGATTGAACGCCTCCTATGTAAGAATATGTTATAAACGGGTTCAATTTATGTTGAATTTGTAAGTCTAAAGATATTATATTACGAGTGATTCGCCTTGTACAGTGGAAGCTCGTAAAACATTATTATGATAACGAGTAATGATGTTTTGCAATGTTAATGACTAATAAAACGATCTTTTTGCAGAGCAGAATGAAGAATTGAAAGCCAACGGTCAAAGTTCAAGAGCACACCGCGAGCTCCCACCGAGCCTTGCGCCGACGCAGGGCCGGGGGCGCAGGGCCGGGGCGCGGTCCGGGCACTCGGCTTATGAAACTGCCGTTCGCTTAGTCTCGATGTGAACGAACACCGTTTTGCAGCTTTGCTTGCGCGGTTCGCACTCCTTGGGACTCGGGAAAAATAATAGCGTTCACGTGGAAATATCACCGATAAACCTGACCGTTTCGTTCAGCCACTGGATCCCAGTCCTTTACGGCCGGTACACTTCTTCTCTTCCCGTTCCCGCTATTACTCTCCGAGTATTCCATTGGTACCGTTGTAGCACTATAGCGATTCCGAAGACAACGCGATCCTCGCTAGAGGACACCGGCGCGGGACCGAGCCCCGTATGAGGTTACGACGATGATTTCGCTCGCATTTTTCGTGGACGAGGAAATATCCAACGGTACACTCAATGTGCACGTACCGTAACGCCTATTTCCCATAGCGTTAGCCATAACCTTAGGATTTGTATCTTTTAGAGATAAACGTGTAAAACCAATTTGATACCAAAGTAGAAGAGGGGAAAGGTGTTTATCGAGAGACTTGATGTGAAAAGTATTATTCGATCAGATAATCGACGGTGGCAACCCTGCGCCGGTCGGTTCTCACGTGTGCCCACGAAACTGTAGCAGCGCACGGCGCACGTAACAATATTATGACATGTGCGGTGACCTTTATCTGACGGATGCTATCTCCCATCTACTTTCGAAACGGCTTATTGATTCTTTGTCAAAAGGCCCGAGTGCCTCTAATGGAGAATGACACGGCCGGCGCTGGCCTCGTGCTCGGCTTTGATTGAAGGTAGCTTTGATTGTGTGTTACTGGAGTTCTTAGATCATCTGTTTACTATTCGTTTCGAATGTGACGGATGTAATAATGGCTACGCTTTACTTACGAAGTATTCGGCTCTACGTGCTCAGTGAAGCCGAGAATCATCGTTGAAGGCTTGAAAGTTTTATTAAAAAACTTCAAAATTCAAATAAATTTCTCATAACAGTCAACGGCCCGTACGTGTCGTGTGTACGAGTATTATAAATACTTATATCGAACCCGACTTAAAATTACGTTAGCTAAACGACAGCAAGTATCACAATATTACAATTGAAATGCATCTTAGATGCAGTAAAAGAGAAATAAACCACAGAATTGTCGTTATTGGCGTTAAGTGAGATCTTTTACAAGTCGTACAATAACCCGTAAATAGTAACTTGAGCTGTAACCGTGATGGATGTGTAACCTAACAATGTGTTACAGAACGAACGTGTGTACCGGAGACGGCGGCCGCGCAACCTTTCTAAACCGTTCCAGGGATTTACGAGATCGCATCCGGTTTGTAAAACAACGGAAATATTCAAACCACTATCATGCAACGAGTACGTTTAACGCAGATAGAGTTTCGTGTGAAAACTCTACTCGACCGACTTTAAAATATGTTACCTTTTCGAATGCTTTTTGAGCTCACATTTGCTTACATTAACATATAACATATTGGTTTTAGGCAAATGTGTAACGTACGTTTGGTTTTTTCTTTACCTAATTCATGGAGAGTTAGAAAAAATTGACGCAACGAATTTTAGTAATAAAATATTCTTCGGTTCGGATGTTCGGGGAAGGCCCGCGTCGGGCCGTGGACCTCCGTGGGCTAGAACGACGTCAGTAAGTAATACGTGGTCAGTTGTAGTACATTTCTGTACATAGTTTTCGTGCTACTCGGACGTGAAGATCCATATCTGATAATCGGTAATTACAATGATCGATGAGATGACGAGACGATACCGTGCGTCCCGAGCGCCCACCGCGGCCAGCCGGGCAGCGCGCCGCGCGGGATCGGGGCGCGGAGTTACTCCAATGTCTCAATACTCCAGCTGCAATAAAGAACACCCGAACGAGCCGCAGTTATTATATTGTTCTCAAAAAAGCTAAACAAATCTATAATCAGATTAGTGCGACGGTTCCCACGCGCGGCCGGCCTCCATACGGCACCTTCAGACCGCGCGCGCCGAACTCGCCATTCCGATTTATTTATAAAGACCCAATTTGCTCTTTATCTCGATCGCTAGAGGGAAGGTTAACCTGATTATCGATTTCCTTGCAAAACTTAACTACAGCCAATAGGTCGTATTCAATTATGTAGAAAAATAAAAGTTAACTTCTTAAATGATTACGGAATTTAAACATTTCGTGTAACTCGCAATGCTATGGACGCCGTCGGAAATAAAGATAACATTATTTTATATATTATTAACTATCTCACTGTTTCAGTGAGGGATATTGGTATGGCACTCGTTACTCGTGCACGTCATGCGTTCACCGCTCTCCATGTGAGCGCGCCCGCGCACGTCGGCCACGCCGCCAGGGCGCAAGTCATGCGCGCTAATGGGCATCGGCTGCAACCCTCGGGCGGTCGTTACTACCGGGCGCGCCTCCGCCGCCGGCGCCCCCCGACCGACCTTCGCGAAGGCTCGTCGTTAGCGACCATGACGCACCTGACATTTTTATTACGTAGATCGTTTGCATCGTTTAAGGTAACAATGATAATTTTCAATATCAAACTGTTAACGATAAAGCTGCTCTCTGCTTGAATCCGAGCGTAATAACAATCATGATTATTGGAAAAATTCAAGTAAATAAATATTCCGCTCACAATTGCGATAAGGCCGAATGGTTTCGACATCTTCGATCTTCGTGTAATAGGGAGAGAGCGACGGCATAAGGGAAATATCTGTCCGATTAGTGATTTACCGTTATTAACATTTTATATAATGCAACAAAATAAACGTCATATCAATTTGCTAATCGATTTCAAAGAAGAATGCAATATTTTCTTGTACGTAAAGACTCGAACGCGCATCGAGCGGGTGCGTGTCGTGTTGCAGTTTGCATGTGCACTGCACACGTACAGGTTCACTCCGCGAGAATAAAAGATTGCTCGTGAGACGAGTCACGCGATCGTCGTCCGCGTGGCGAGTGTTGTACGAGTATGCAGCTCCGACGCGGGCTCGGCGAGCGGAGGCAGCGCCGCACATCGCACCACGACCATATAATTTCGGTTCAAATGATTACCCATGTCGGTCAAGCGCGATCACTGCTGCCACTGAAACAGATCTTTCCACTTTAATAATATTTCAAATAGAATACGATAACCTATTATACTCGTACTGTTCGTTTATTATGTTTTTGGCTTAATAGTATTGTTCACTGCGGCTCTGCTGAACCATAGACTTTATTTGTGTTTAATTCATGAGAAGTTTACGTATATTATGTGAATTAAGTTTTCAGCAAAATTGAGATGCAACACAATAAGTATAAGCTGTCGTGTAGAGGGACGGATGAAATCTCAAGAAGCTTTCGTAATTTTGAAGGGTTTTCAGCACAACTGATAAATATGACAATAACTCCATAATCGGAAAGCGCGGACCCGCGAGCTGCGCCGGGAGCCTGCAATTAGGTTATTAAATGGCGGGAGGCGCACTCCACTTGGCGCTGCGCCGCTCCTGGGTGTACCGACATACATATTGTCACGCTTGCATCTCGGAGCGATTCGCAGAGACTCAAGATTTGCTCCGACTGCGACTCGACTCGTGTACTTTTATCAAAGATGTCACACGGGCCCTTATATAGTCAATTAGAAGTCCTTTTGACCCGATTTTCTTATGAAACGTCTCCGTATCGATCCTAATACAATACCCAGTGTACCGACTACTGAAATGTAATTTTCCGCCGATGCGCGCACCGACGGCGTGGCGGGCGGCGGCGAGGCGGCGGCGAGGCGGCGGCGTGGCGGCGGCGAGGCGGCGCAGTGGCAGTGCAGCGGTGGCGTGACGCCGAAACACGCTAATTACGATATCGAGCGAGGAGCGCTACCTGCCCAGTACCGCAGCCCGCTCCGCTCTCCGGCCGCGATACTCCGGCTGCCTACAAATACGACTATGATTAAATTTAAACAAAATACGCTTCACTGTACATTTGAGAACAGCAAAGAATTACATTTATCTGTAAGTAAAAGCGTAGTACAGCATGCAATACAGTATACATAAATACTAAAATAATGCACGTTGAGACAATTAACTTAGAAATAAATGGTGTTTAACCAATTACTTATTTTCTCTGGCGAGCGCGCACGAGTACCGCCCGTGCGTGATCGATCATATTCGGATTCGGACAGGAGCCCGCGGGTGATTACACGGCGGTGGTTAGAGTCGGTCGGAGGCGAGCTTATCGGACGCATGCAACGCGACGCCAGCCACTAGCCGCGGCCCGCGGGCTCGTCCGCGCGGAACTACGACGGATTCCCGTGCAAAGTTTTGATTTAATAAAGTGTACTACGACGCGACCGCCGCACACGAACACAGGGGACGGTTAGCGTCTGGACTTTAGTTAGGACGAGTTCATAATGGGACTTTTATTGACATAAATTCGCAACAGAACTGCCGAAGGTGATGCGGTTCTAAAAACATATCATGTACTCGTATCGTAATAAAACAAAGCCAATATTTACTTCGGATAGGCTTAAGACCGTTTACATGTCTAACACACTGTTTACCTTAATATAGGTAATATTAGTATAAAATAGCGTGGGAAACATGTAAAACGTAGAAAACTGTTCATTATGCAGATCGTCTGTTACGGCCATTTTAATCCTATATCCTGAAAAAATTAAGACTCGCGGGCGACTGCAAAATGCAAAATGCATTAGCACCCGCAATTAAGGCTTCCGTTTAAATCTACCGGCCACTTGTCGTGCAAGCGAACTGCCTCTACGTTGTCATTCATTGTAGATTCAAACAAGTCGCTCGTGTTGACATCCACGACCGCCGCGCGCCCCTCGCCCCGCGCCCCGCGGCCCGCGCCCCTCGCGTCGCTCGCTGCCGGGCGGATCCCGACAACCGCCGTTGCGCAATATTGACAATCCAGTCGGATTAATTATCACATCGCGAGCCGCCGTTTGTTCGCCATTTATTGCGAGGGTTGCCATGTTCAATTTTGAAATAGCTTCTGAGCTATTTAAATGCACTAAGCCGTAAATTGAATCCGGTTTTTATTAATGCCGATACGCGAGCGACTATTTGTACTCGTTTCTTATACGGGTTTAAGCTGCGAGTGAAGCTAGGCGAGCCGGGTACTGCGAGGTGAACCTCGGCGCGTACAGAGGTCCGCGGCCGTAGCGCTAATCGTCTCGTTAATGACGAGGGGCACGGCATGCCGCCATTACCGACGGACCGCTCGGCTCCGATTTAAATACTACGTATATTTGCGCCGTGCGGTTAAAACGCCATTTAAATGAAAGCACTTAGAGGTACTTAGCTCGCGGATTTTATTCGATTAATGTGTATACAACATCGAAACGCCGCGACCGATGCGTTCGCGTAAGAAACGCGCGACGTCGCGCCCGGGGTTGCCGGGATTGAACGTGCTTACACTATATGTAGCTCCACAAACTCCACCACCTCCCCGTGCTAATCTCAGAAAAATCGATTTCACCGTTCGACTGGTACCTATTTTATGGACCGATAAGGTATTTAATAAGCATAAGCACCGAAGAAAAGACAGTGATTTTGAGTGTGATTCGAACGAACGGAAGCATCGGCGCGACTTCAAGTAAATAGCCTGCCTGTCTCATTGCAGCGGGCCACAACGAGCGCTTCCGAGACAACCGACTACGCGTGTGTCATCCGGCCGGATTCGCTCGCTCGCGTGTCTCTGTGTACTATCTTGACACCTAGCGTATGAAAAGCCTTGCAGATTCCAATTGAACCGAAATATTTTCACTATTTAAATAAACTCTCATAGCGACGTACTCCTCGGGGCAGGTATCGAGCACGCGAGTGCCGGCTGAGCCTGCGGAAGTGCCGCTTCGTTGGATTGCTCAATTTTGTGTTATGCGAATTATTATCTGTAAGTCGCACCACTCGTTAAGGTGTTTTTAAAGAATACAATAATAATATAAGATAGTGGAACTGTAAGGTATCAAACCAAACTTTAATATAATCCCGGTAGTCGTTCATAAACAACCGTGTTTCTTCCGAATCATAAGCGAGCCGTATTTGCTCGCGGTGGTCGATCAAGGCGGGCGGAGGTCAGACGGAGGTGACGTGGTCGGTTGCTAATGAAATGAGAATTGCAATCTGCAATAAATGCTCACCACTATTCTCACTTTTCTCACGCTTAAGGTTATAAATAGTTTAGGAATGTAATAATAATAATAATATATTCTTTATTGCACACCAAAAAATATAGCAGCTAGCGAAGTGCTCGACAGTAGCGTTCATAGGACACTGTAAAATAATACAAATTACTGCCGATCTGAGCTCCAAACCTCCCACTGGGAGACTGAAAACTAGACTAGATACAATTGTATCTTAGGTACAGTACTTAGGTAGGTACAATTGTTTTCATATTTATAGTGAGTTTGTAAAAAAGCAGTGCTAACTCCGATTGAGTTGCCTGTTTTGTTGCGTCCATAACATTCAACGAAAGCTTCAAGCGCATAGCTGCAATTTAAACGTCAGTTTTTAATCCAATAGCGGTAATTTGTAGCAAGTCAGCGATTGCTCGCCCGCAGCGGCGCGCGGGACGACCCGGGGCCCCGCGTTCGGCGGCCGCAGTCGCAACAATCAACATTCGAGTTACCATTTCAACATGTTCCAGTCGATAGACTAAACATGGTTTTGTCATCGCGTTTAATTTCCAAGTGAAGCACGAGAACCGAGTCGAGTGGCGCGGAGTGCCCTCGAGTCCCGCCGGTGCCGCGGTGCCGCGGTGGCGAGCGGGCTGACGGCCGTCGGCGCGAGGAGACGCACCAGGGCCGCCGCGTGCGCTTTGTGCAATGCCTCACGATAACAATACCGTACCTGAATTACTCGTGACGAACGCGCCACGAGGAGGAGCGCTGAGCGGACACGATAAATATGCTCAAATATAAACTTCACTATTTTATGTATTTCCCTTGAAAATTCTTTCTTGATAAATTAACTGAAACAAAATTTATAAGCTAAACCAGACCAGAAAGCGATCGTACAGTTAAATAATTATATTCAGTATACCTATCGTCATGGTAAAATAGGGTATGCTCTAAAGTTCTAAATAATTTCTTAACGGTACCTACCCTTATCTATATATTAATACGTGAAGCGAAAACTTATGATCCCTTTTTACGAAAATCGCGCGGACGGAGGAGTATGAAAT
>DWEM01000267.1:0-21404 GCA_018245935.1 Agara belti belti
CTATTGCCATGCACCGGGCACACATCCAGACTCCGAGTCACTACTAGAAATTCTAAATTAGAAAAATCCAACAGTACAACAAACAGTCTTATTTAATATTCGTATGATATTTGTAAATATAATGTGTCATGTCGTATTAAAAATATTTATGGCTGAACGTCATTTCAGTTCATGCCAGTTTTACATTACTGAAAACTAATTTCGCTACATATATTAAATTAATTATAACGTACAATGTATGAGAGATAAATCAAAGAACGCATGAATAAACGTAAAAATAACGCATGAAAAGGCTGTCCCAGATTACAAACCACCTACATGAAAATACCAATTCAGAAATCAGTCCTGGTAATGTTTGACAAATTTATGGTAACTGCGAGTAAATTGTACTAATATATTGGAGTTTCTTAGAACGTAATATGTGATATTCTTGGAACTTACTTTCAATATTCAGGTCTATGACATGTGATACATTAGTAGTAAATATCAATGATAACTATTTCACTACGTATTCTCATGTGTAGAAATATCTCTGGTAAAAGCAACGTGTAGTCAGTCCAAAAGCGTAATAAATAACTAAATACGGAATTCCAAATAGCTTGCATGTACTTCAAGTACAGTTGTTTTTTACTTTACATCATCAAACCACCTGGGATAAAGAGTGAAACTGATAAGATGAGGCCTACGTTCAGCAGTGGACCTTTAAAGTCTAGTGGACTATTATTGATGCCTCTAAATTGGCATTATTCAAAACAAAAATGAATAAGCACTGTCTAGGCAAGCGTGGGCCCTCCTAGGTTTCACCTCGCTTACCATCAGGTGAGCTCAAACTCAAACGCAAGCCTACTTTTCAATGATGAAAAACAATTGAACCAATTGATAGAATTGATTTAGTTCAATCCATTAAGCACATATAAAGCTGAATAGATGATAACAAACATCTCAACTGACTTAAATATTATGACGGTAACTTTCACTATTTTTACTATCTGTGAAGTTATTGTTCTAACAAGTAAACAGATAGCACAATTAACTTTTGTTTCAGATGGCAGTTGTAAAATTAATCCCTTTTTTACAAATGCACGCAGCGCCATTGCACCTACTTTTATTGCTGCGCGGTGTTGCATTATTCTGTTTCGATTTCAACGCTATGGTTCTCAGAAACCCAGACATAATGTGGCCCACTTAGCCCCTAGGGTACCGAAGCGTTTGTGACAATCCAAAATGAAATAGTTGTATTTGAGATTTGACATGTATATTTACAGGTATCCTGACGAATTTCATCAAATTAACCAAAGCTTAATGCAGTTCCATTTGTATTGAACATTTTACTTTGTTCTTTAACTTGTCAGCCATTTGTTCGACGATAGAAAAACACGGACGTGTAAATTTTATCTTTTCATAGTCAACTTAGCTAAAAGGATTAAAATGATACCTTCCGTCTAACATCCAGTGTGGTCCGCGGAGCGTGAACCGACCCTTTGTTAACCTAAGCCCTTAATACTTTTATACCATAGTTGGTTTTTAATTTTGCTATTCTAAATATAAAAGGGTGATTTTTAATCTTGCATTCTTAAGATTTCCTCACTTTTAAAGCGGTACCATTCCTTTGTTATTATTCACGGTCGTATCCATCTGGCTGTAAATTCATTTTGATTTGTACAAAAACTCTAATGGAAGTAAAGAGATTTAGCCGGATTAATTTTAACCCTTTCAGAATTCTTTTTGTCACCTAAACCTTCTGTTATTTTTTCTATTTAACATAACATTTTATATCGTAGGATCCTTTTATACACGTGTAGGTATATTAATACGAACAGTACCTACCTACATTTTGCATTATATGACAATTTTTGATTCCACTGATGTGAGATTCTGTAGCTAAATAAAGTTATAGATACATACAGATATAAATTTTTCTAAATCTTGGAGTATTTAAATTGTTGTTGTGAGCCGAAGCTATTGCGATGTAAAATTCATAAAAAAGTATACTACCTATTAAAAAAAATACCTAAAATTCAATAAAATATCAAGTGTTAAGTTTAATTGGCGAATAAACTCTGTATTATTGTTAGGATTGCTGACATATTGTTCTTTGTTCAAATTGTTAGAAGATAATAAAAATCTGTCACATGCAACTGGTGCGTTAGCGCCCTCTATGGGATAAGGGTAATTTCTCAAAACAAAACTAAGTACTCTTTCTAACATAGAAATATAGTAAATATCCTATTCTAACTAGATTAAGATGCATTGTTTTTGATGGGTAAAAATATTTTTCAGTGGCCTGATTGTGTTTTAACTTTACCTCGACGTATAAAAGCTCATATTACTGACCCGCTGTATCTAGGTAGTGAAGCAGAGTTAAATACCTAAATGCAGTTATTCGAATACCAGAAATCATTTTCATTCTTGCATCGTAATTGCATAGAAATAATCCTACCACAAATCAACGTCGATACACAAACAAAATAGGTGTTAATTTCGTTTGGAATTTTTTAACATCAAATGTCCTAAAAAATATCCTACGTGAGAATGAATATGTTAAGGCAATGTGATGCGGAAAACTTTTTTGAACCACCATTTCAGCGAGCTCAATCGATAGGGCTTTATATCGAATACGTCAAAGATCCTTTGGCAAATATGTTATGACTTAGAAGGCTTCGGTGGCCAATGAGGAGAAATTCCCACGTACGAATATCCGCATTCCAAAAAACCAAAATTAGCTTCTATTTATTTAAAATTGCAAGTAATCAACAAATTTGAATACGATTTTTATCTATACAAATTACTGTTTAATCACCCCTAATTATTTACTGTCATTCATAATTTTCAATATCATTGACACTTCGTTTGGATGCCTACTTTGTTATTAAGATCATTACTGTGGGCATATGATATATACATATGATATTAGAACTTTATAGCGAAAAACATCATAACACACAATCAGTTAATTAAATTACATAGGAAACAAATTAGCAAATAAAATTATATTAAATTATGAACCAAAACAAAATGAACACTGTATCATAGCAAACCAAGGTAGCTGATACGTTCATTCAAACGCTGTGGTTTGGGTTACGCGCAGCCGATCTCTTAAAGCTCCGTAAAAAATAATTTATTGTAATAAGTCGTCGTGAACATTCGCCACCGCTCGGCTCATCTTACCCCGCACCCTTCACCTCTACGGAGCGTATATTCAACACGACTGCAATGCCTCTACAAGCATTCAGTTGACTCGCCGTAGCGTCGAGGCACGGTCGCGCCACTCGACGCTGCGAACGGACGAACGTTTCAGTGATCGCACGCTTATCACTTCGCGTTATAAAAACATCTTACGAACTTTAAAATATATCATAAGTTTCGACTTTTCTATCGAAGTAGAATATCTTTGAAACACTTGTCTGTGAACATTTAGTGACTGTTTTATTAAGTATGGACTAATGTGAATTGTTACGTGAAAATTTTGTTTACGTTACTACCGATACGTTGGACTGTTAAAATTATCTCATCATGTGTATACTTCATATTACAAGGACTATTTGTTAAATTGACCGGCATAAAGTTCTAAATTGATGGATACTTCACATCCGGCTGGGGGAAGCAACACACGAATGCCGACGGAAAAAACATGACACTGAGCCTTCCGTGTCTTGTTTTCCTTCTTCCTTGATATTTGATTTTTATCATAATGGCTGTTCAAGTCGCATCTTTAAGAAACCTACATTTTGGACAAATCTTGTTTTGGTTTGTTGTTGGACTAAGTGTAGCTAATCAGAGCTCGTTACCCTTGAAATACGAAGCTCCTGATGATTGTCAATGGTGGCTGAGAGGACCAAATGATGCGCACGAAGTTTCTCTCACATGTAAACTTCGTACAATTAATAGTGAGTTCGACACGACAAACTTCAGCGTGATACCATCGGAACACACAACATCCCTGAGGATAGAGTGCAATGAAGAAATGATGTATAAAAGTTCATTAGATGATCGCAGTTTTGCGCATTTAGTGAAACTACGTGAACTTGTTTTGGATAACTGTAAAATTGGAAGATGGCCGCCTGGCGTACTGTCCGGATTGAGAGACCTCCGAAATTTAACGATTCGAACGAAAAACACTGAGTGGGCTGCTATGAGTTTAGAGATAGCATCAGAGAGTTTTACGGCTGTTCGACAGTTGGAAAAACTGGATCTAAGCTTTAACAACATTTGGTCCTTTCCTGAAAATTTGTTTTGCCCATTAACCAATTTGGTATACTTGAATGTATCGTCGAATAGACTTCAAGATGTAAGTGATTTGGGTTTCCGAGAACGTGCTATGCATCAAGCATTGATTAGTGAGCAGGATGGACCGGCACCATCCTCGGCATCGTTATCTCACATTGCATGCTCGCTAGATATAGAGGTTCTTGATGCATCTAGTAATCATTTTGTGTTAATGCCTGAAAATGGTTTCATGGCACTTCGAAGACTGAAGGAGCTTCATATACATGATAATGAAATATCTATGGTTGCTGACAAGGCGCTCTCCGGTTTAAAGCAGCTGCAAATAATAGATTTATCTAATAACAAAATTGTCGCTCTTCCACAAGATCTCTTCAAAGATTGTAGACCTGTTATCAAAGAAATATATCTACAAAATAACTCAATAAGTGTGCTTTCACCGAGTCTTTTCGCTAATTTAGATCAATTGTTGGCATTGGATTTATCTAACAATCATCTAACTAGTACTTGGATAAATGAAAATACATTCACAGGTCTTATAAGGATGGTATTGTTAAACTTATCCAATAACAGATTGACGAAACTTGATCCCAGAATTTTCAAAGACCTTTATACTTTGCAAATTTTAAACATTCAACATAATATGTTAGAAAGCATTGCCGCTGACACGTTCGCACCAATGAACAACTTGCATACATTGATTTTATCGTACAATAAAATATCCCACGTAGATGCTTACGCCTTAAATGGATTATACGTATTGTCTTTATTGTCTATAGACAATAATCATCTTGAGGAACTTCACCCCGAGGCATTCCGAAATACGTCTTCGCTGCAGGATTTGAATTTAAATGGAAATCGTTTGAAGAAAGTCCCTATAGCACTAAGAAATATGCGATTACTGAGGACTCTTGATCTCGGAGAAAATCAGATAACATCATTAGAAGAGCCTGGCTTTGTTGGATTACATAATGTTTATGGCTTACGTCTTATTGGAAACAAAATAGAGAATATTAGTAAAGATGTACTGTCAGATTTACCTACCTTACAAATTTTAAATTTGGCTCGTAACAAGCTGAAGCATATAGATATGAATGCTTTTGAGACATTAACGAATTTACAAGCCATTAGGCTGGATGCAAACCAACTCACAGATATCCAAGGGCTTTTCGTAAATATACCGTCTCTGTTGTGGTTAAACGTATCAGATAACCAAATAGAATGGTTTGATTATGCCGTTATTCCCGCTGGACTTCAATGGTTGGATCTTCATAGCAACAACATCAAAGAATTAGGAAATAACTATCGTCTTGATAAAGAACTGCGATTACAAACATTAGACGCTAGTTTTAACAAAATGGCAAAAATATCTACATATTCTATTCCCAGCAGTGTTGAGCTTCTGTTCTTGAATGATAATCAAATTACGCAAGTTGAAGCTCAAACTTTTGTTGGAAAAACCAATTTAACGAGAGTCGATTTGTATGCAAATCAGATAACTAGCATGGATCTCAATGCGCTTCGTCTAACTCCGGTCGATCCAGGGCGACCCCTGCCCGAATTTTATATTGGAGGCAATCCCTTTCAGTGCGACTGTACTATGGAGTGGTTACAACGTATCAACAAACTTGATCACCTAAGGCAGCATCCTAGGGTAATGGACTTGGAGAGTATATATTGCAAATTACTCTATAACAGAGAAAGGACTTATATTCCACTTATAGAAGCGGAATCATCTCAGTTTTTGTGTACGTATAAGACTCATTGCTTTACTTTGTGCCATTGTTGTGATTTTGACGCGTGTGATTGTGAAATGACGTGCCCATCTAACTGTACGTGTTATCACGACCAACCGTGGTCAGCAAATATAGTGGACTGTTCTGCGGCCGGGTATTCCGAGATACCTAATACTATACCCATGGACGCTACCGAACTATATTTAGACGGTAATAATTTCGGTGGTTTAACGAGTCATGCCTTTATTGGACGTAAAAATCTTAAAATACTGTACGCTAACAATTCTAATATTGACGCACTGTACAATAACACGTTTAGTGGACTAAAACGCTTAACAGTGTTGCATTTAGAAAAAAATAATATAAAAGAGTTACTCGGTTTCGAGCTATCTCCTCTTGAGAATTTGCGGGAGTTGCATCTACAAGACAATAAAATACATTACATCGACAATCGAACTTTTATGGAGTTGAGACATTTGGAAGTATTGCGCTTAGAAGGGAATAGCATTTACAGCTTTGCTGTATGGCAATTCACGATGAATCCGTATTTGGTAGAGATAAGCCTTTCTCGCAATCCGTGGTCATGCGACTGTCAGTACATCCATAAATTTAAAAATTGGTTCAAAAACAATCTCGGTAAAGTTGAAGATTCTGATAAAATCACGTGCATATTCGACAATGTAACGAATATGGTGGGACCGCATATGACCGACTTTAACTCCACGACTTGTAGAAATCACGTCGGAGGAAGCTCATCTATAATTGAAAATCAAGTTATAAATGATTATCTACCGTTATTACTGATATCTCTCTGTGTATTTGTAATAAGCTCCGCCTTAATATGCGGTATATTTTACTGGCGACGTGAGCTACGAGTCTGGGTTTATTATCACTGCGGATTCAGGCTATGTTATAAAAGTACTGCTTTCGACGACGAGGCCGATAAAGATAGACTATTCGACGCCTACATCAGTTACAGCGTCAAAGATGAGGCATTTGTCGCGCAGATGCTTGCGCCCGGTCTAGAATCATCAGACCCCAGCTTTCGACTCTGCTTACATTATCGCGATTTCAACGCATCAGCATACGTAGCCGATACGATCGTAGAAGCCGTAGAGTCTTCGAAAAGAACTGTCATAGTTTTATCCAAAAACTTTATCAATAATGAATGGTGTCGATTTGAATTTAAAACGGCCCTGCACGAAGTTTTGAAAGAGAGACGAAGAAGACTGATAATAATATTGCTAGGCGATCTACCGAATAGAGACATCGATCCTGAATTACGATTGTGTTTGAAAGCGAATACGTGTATAGAGTGGGGTGACAGGCAATTCTGGCAAAAACTGAGGTTCGCGATGCCGGACTTGAGGAAATGTCAATATCATCGTTCAACTGTGAATATTTACGCATCGGTGTCACCGGTGGGGGCCGGACGGGCGCCGGCGCCGCCCCCTCCTCCGCCGCCCGGCAAGCTGCCGCCCTTGCTGGCGGACGGGCTGGCCGACAGGCTGGGTATGCCGGCCGGTGTCCACGCACGCGACTCACATCCCCACCGAATGCCACCGCACGCGCAGCTCTGGGCGTAGCGTATGCTCCAACGCAGGTAATTAACTGCAACGCTAAAGCGTATTAGTCCAACAAAGTGATAATTGTATTTAAGTTATTTCGTATTTGTATTTAAATAGGATTTAAAAAACTGCATTTATTTGTATATTTTGAATTATTTTCCTAATTTCTGCGATAATATCTGTAGGCTTACCAATAGGTCGTTGTATATAATCGTATATGGTTCAAATTAGTTCTATTTAAGAAAAATATTGATCGATCGCTTAAATTATTATAATGCCAAAGTTTTAAACTTACAACACTGATGTACAGATACATTTATTTTCAAATGTTAACTAACCTATTGTGTTAAGAGAGAATGTAAATATTATAATTTCATTTTTGTATATTTGTAAATATGAAAAAAATAATATCAGAAGACGCCGAAATATACACATTTAAAATTTTATTTTATTTTGTTTCATTTCTTTTTCCAATGTTATATTAAGTTTACTATTTTTGTTCATTTGTTTTTATTTTATCTAAAATCTACGAAACTATTCAACTATTGAAAAATGTCAGGCATAACAGTCACACACCTACTCACTTAAAATTACCGCACACTATTACAACATTCATTACAAAACCTCTTAGTATCATCAAGTTCCTAAATTCATTGAATAATAATGAAGTTCTCTACCGACAACGGTATACTGTTCTGAAGTAAACAGCATAATTATTAAATTAGCCACCGAACTAACGCTGTTCAAAATTAAAACTTTTTATAACGGTTCTTAAAACCTAATGGAATTGAAGCTAAATAGATGAAATTATCAGTTCTGTAGAACCTTTATTTTATATAAGTACATTAATTGAATAAATCGTTTTGAACATTGTTCAAATGATAAAATTATATTTTTTTTGTATGTGTCGTACAAATGTTGGATATAGTATTTAATAGAAAACTTTAATTATTAATAATTTTGAAGAATATTAATTAGATAGAAGTTTTTTAAGGACTCGGTATCAAATTTTATTACTACAAAATAATAGGTATTCACGGATATAACTAATGAAAAGGTAAATCTAGGTTTACGTGCCTGTATAAGGTATAAGTGTCTCTAGTGTTGTTTTTTGTTAATTATGTAAGAAAACGATGCACTTAACCTTGAATAAGTATTAAAAGTTTTATAATTGAAATATCACGGAAGTTAATACAAATATAACAATTTCATGCAGTAAAATTAAAATTGAAAGCAATGTTTTAAACAAATTCTCTAAACTAAGCCTGGCAAGTTTCTTCAATATGCTAAAAAGGTAATTACAAAGACAAATTTACTTACTTGGAGGAACGGCAAAGGATGTTTGATTAGTTAAGAATATTTTGCAACGAAATAACTTTGAAAACGCCGAGACTTGGCTAAGAGAATACTTAATTTTGACTTTTTACAAACCTGAGTGCAAACTGTACATAAGTTCATTTAAGTCTAGAACATGCAAACTTTCCTCCGTTTATGGACAATCGAGTTTTATTGAAACAAATAGGTATCACGGAAACATTACAGTTTATAAATTACTTTAATTAGGTACAAGCAAGGTGCCTTCAGTAATCAGTAAATCTTTACAGTGTAGAGGTTATTTAACGTCTGATTTTCTGTACAATAAATACAATTTGACAATGTCATGTATTGTGAATTCTGTTAATATGTTAATTTCTGAATTTTTTTTGATAGACAACTGGACCGTACTATCTGCTGATTGATTCACATTTAAACATCATCGATTACTTTTATCAGTGACCATTACATAAATGGTTACAAATAATATTAGGTCTTCTATATCTGATTAGAATTGCTATGATTAAAATCGTTGGATTGTTGTTTAAATTAAATAATTATAATTATGATAAATCGAACATAGTGTAATCATTGTCATTATCTCGAGATTAAACCCTACAACCCCCGAGGGGTTTAAATCATTATATCGATAAACTTATCGTCGCATATTCGAGGCCAGTTGCCTTTAAACAGTAATCCCGACTTTGTCCTCTGACCCAGTTACTGATCAAAACATAACAGATGTTCCAAAAAATTTACGAGTACGTACAATGAATAGAGATGGATTGAAAAAACTTATAAAACAAAAACAAACATATTGTAAATGAAAAACATTCATTAAGCCAATATTTAAAAATGTAATTGGATTGTTTTTCGTCATTGTTATTAGGTAATGACAAAGGTAATAAAAATGTCCTTAAAGCCACGTTCGAGATGTTAACAGATTATGTGCTGGAGCTACTTATTATCCCATAGGAATATTTGCAGCAGAGTTTTCGGAAAGGTATAAATTAATGCGAAGTATACCGACTGAAGATACAGCAAAATTACAGGTGAATATCGAAAAGCACGATCTTGTAGTTCTCAACACTACTGCAACTATTATTCATCTCATGAATTGTTATCTAAATACTTCAACTTAGTCTCTGATTGAGGGCTCCCGCGTTATTACAAACTGTAATATCAAAAAACTATTTGTTTCTAAAGTGTTCTCATAATAAATTTGGAAGTATACCAATATTTCAAACTGACTTTGTCATGGTAGGACTACGTTTTTTTTATGATTATATGTACGTTAAATTGGAGAGATCGAAACATATGCGATGTCTCTGGAGCGTATCGAACACTGCCAAAATAAAGACTCTTCTCATCAAAAAGATGCAAACAAATAACTGCTTTTATCCAGCTATATCCACTTACACCCGGCGGGGTGGTACCTACTCATCAACTCATGAAAGTGCTATTATCTCGACGCGGGCAAATCAAAACGAAATCAGCATCGGTTATTTTTGGCGTTCGCACCCTTATCAAAACGACAGCTCGCGACCGGTCAGCATAGAAATAATGGGAAAACTTGTTTTTACGATCCCAAAGCGAGAGCGGACGGTGTGTCGCATCATTTTATCAGATACCGTATATTTATGTCTCTCGTGTGAATAAATGTAGATAACGCTAAAGATTGGTCAATGGCTCAGCTATGGGCGATTCGAATGTTTAACACTTTCTTTTCGTGTTTATTGTAGAATACTTTTCAAAGATAAACGTGCTGCGTCTATTCGTGAATACTTATCCGTTTAATGCCACTATGATAAGCTCGAAAGTAGGCACTTGAATCTGCATAGTGCATTACGTACTTGAAAGGAATTTGCCATCCACGCGAAACGTAAGCCGGTAAGAACTACAGAAGTGTTATTCCATTTATATGGCTCTGTACAACGCTTGTATTTTTTTTGTATACTTTTGTATATTATATGTAACTTATTGAGAAAAGTTTCTTTAAATAACTAAATTTCTAGTTTCATTAAAAGCTGCATATTTTTCGTCGTTATTTCGTAACCAATTATTTTGAATGCACAAAACTTTAACTTTAACGGTACATAGTTCATCAGAATAGAAAATTACATCATACAATTATTAATTGATATACGTTGAATAAAAAATAAACGAATAAATTAGCTGCACTTAAAGTGTGTTCGTACTTGATTTAGTGCGCGCCAACTTGCAGGAACGTTAATCAATCTAACGAGCTAATTCCCATCGTATCAAATGCGTGAATAACCGCTTAGTAATATAAAGACCTAAGACCGTGTAACTCTAGAAGTTTCGGTGCAGAATGCGGAAGAATTTCATGCGAAAATGTTGCTCTTTATTTATGTAATTACAATAGAATAGTAAAATTGTTAAGTGGTTGTGTCCTATTTTCTAACGGAAATAAGACCAACGTATTTGCTACTTCGTTTAAATTTCAATTACGTTACTATATCGGCAGTAATTATGCGTAAAACACCATTACATTATACTTTATAGTAAATGTACATACGATTAGGTGCGGTGACAGTGATTCCGCAGTGAGACATGGGAAAAAATACTAACACTGTACCAACTTATTGGGTTGTTGTACGCAGATTCCTAGCAAAGGATTTCAAATTTAATATTTACTTCGTTTGAAAATTACGGGAGCAAATGAATAATGGGATTAGTTTTATAATTTAACTTAGTTTATTGTTTAAAAGGGATACCCGCAGAGATAGCATTATCGGGTATAAAATTTAGTTTTGAACGTTTGCTGTTCGAACTGATATTACCAACTTACCGAGCCACAAGTATGTAGAGGAGTTTGGAATTTAGTGACTGAGAATTGAATATTTGATGTCGTATAGTTTTATGGAAGTTGAATTTCGAAGGGTATTCAACGTTTGCCACGATTAAATAAATTGGAATCTACAGTAGGTACCTCAGTACATTACATTTTATAAACAAATATTTTAAAAATCGTCTTGTAACCAACATTATTTATATTAAATCTATTAAAAATATGATTAACTATGATTAGGATAGTATCAAGATGTAAGTACCTGTACTTAGTCATGGAAACACGCAATGTACAAATTTCCAAAAGGGATTTATGCATCGGATGAATATAATTTTAAAACACGATAAAAGATTCGCATTACACGAAGTGGAAATAAGACTTACTGGAGTTAAACTTAGGAAAAACTCATTTAAAGGGATTTAACTGGAAAGCCCGCTCTTCGCTTCACTGCTCCTCGCAGTCTAATAGAACAGACTGTTTAAATATGTCCGAGCACCAAACATTTCATTACTTTTTTATTTTATGGAAGTAGTGAATTGTACGCTGTCCAGCTGCAATTAAGTACTCACTGCACTTGAATTAGTACACGCTAATATACAGCCAACCGAATATACAACTGGTAAGGAAAATTGCGATGAGGAAATTTACTTTTATCTTCGAATGATATTTGACACACACATACAGTCACGCCTTTTTGACAGAGGGATAGGCAGAGACAGGTTTTCCGTCGGTACAGTCTTGGCAAAACTTTTTCAAATAAAAAAACAAAAAATCTTCGAACGATTATAAAATCATATTAAGCATTATAGTATACAATTTTGGGCATCGCAGAAACTCTTGCCACTTACGACCACTACATCATATATTTATGCATCAATTTAGACATAATATTACCAATGCGTCGAACGTTCTCCAACCCAGCGTTACGCATTGCACACAATAAAAAACCACACATTTTAATGAAATAACTTGTTACTGAAATACACTGTATTATATTTCTATAGTTGTACCCGGAAACAGAAGTGCAAACATGTCGGCACTGACCTAATCTTTTAACTAAACAGTTTTAACTAACACCTTCCAATATACAAAAATAATATCCTCATGTGGTTCCATATAGTCATTTTTTATTTATCCTATCTTTTACTTTACATAAAAGTCAATAAATTGACTCTAATGGAGTCTCTTCCTATTAATTACCTAACTAGACATCTTTAAAAATGTCATATCTAATTAAAAGTGTAATATGTTATTAATTGTTATTAATGCACAGAAAACCATAATTAAGTGCCCCATTATCTTGAAGTTGTACGTATCTAAATGAAATTAATACAGAATTCTCCAAAGATTTTTAATATATGCGACTGTTGGGAATAAATTATGTTAATCAAATCGAAACCAACAATCTGTTATTAATAAGAAATAAGCATTAAATTTGAATAGATAGAAAACAGGTTATGGTTGTTGAAAACTCGACTGCTACCGAAAATGAACTAGCAAAATGCGCAGCGACGTCAGTACTAATTTCCATTGTTTTCTTCAGCATTCTAATAAAACATACCGTTTACAGAGTTCTTGGAAAACACGAACATTATTTAGCTTTTAGTGGAATTCCATCACGCATTGGACAAAAGATTTTAATACTACCAAAATAGACTATTCTAGGAATTGCTGGCGATGAGAAAGGGAAACTTAAAACTTTTCTGCGTATTCTCTGATGTTGAAAGTTGAATGAAAAAATCGTTGCGAGACACTTTAATACTGCTTACTCATAAGTTACAAATGATGAGATTAATTAGACTTCAATTAATAGATAATGAACTTTTTATAATAGGTATAGGATACGATTGACATTTGGTGATAATTCTGTCTACCCGCACTACCTTCAAACTATTTTTTTTCGTCCTCGTTACAGACTTTCTGTATTCAGAATCTCTTTAACTTTCTTACATAATCACGTTAGTCCTTTCGTTCTTTGCTCGTAACGGTAGACTTCACAATAGAGCCATCTGCTGTAAAATGCCATATGGTAGGACAAAAGACGCATGCGCAATTTAATAGCATCCTAGTCTCAAAGCCAGCCCCGATGAACACCGCCATCTAAATACAAACAACAACATGAAAAAATGCATATTGTCATTCGATAATCCTTTGCGTTCTCTAGAGATGTCACCGAAAGAGATCAGCTTTCGTCTAGGCAACCGTATTGGGTTTGCGTAACTCAATACAAAATGTTTACCTCGCATATCATCACGTCAAATAACACTCTATCAGCAAAGTAATAAGGTACACATCCAGTTCCTTTACAAATGGAATTCCGACCACAGACCGCAAAACAAGGACAATCGAGGACAAAAGCGGCACAGATAATGTCCCATCCCTTAATCACATGCACCGTTGCTCTCGAAAAATATTTACTAGATCTGATAAAGAATCATTGAAACGCATTTATTTGTTCACAATTCTATTTCGATCCGCACAAATTTACTTACGCATTTACAACCGGCTAACATCGTTTCGTTCAGCCATAGTTGTCGAAATGTAGAAACTTCGACCCAAACTATAAATGTCCAAAGTCGCATTCTAAATTTGTACACAAAGAATGTTGTTGGGGACGTGAATGTAGGTAATTTAAGATATTAGTTGACTGTTAATTTCAATAGTTTCCATGACTCGTGCAACTTTTTACTGCCGTTAATTCGATTTGAATGTTTGAAAGAATGCGAGTAGTGTTGATTATGGGAATATTCGGGGCGCAGTAAATAGCTTTAGCGAGCGACCGTCATTATGGGTTCATTTCTAGTTAGAGTCGACTGTCAGTTTAGTACCCTTCCTATAATAAATCTCTCAGTCGTGACAGTGTTGTATGCGATGGCTAGTTAAACAAAAATGTTCGTAAAATTTCTTAATAAAATAAGCGAAAGTAATTAGGGCGTCAAAGATAAAATGTTTCTTAAAAGACATAAAATTTATTGAAGCGTTAAACACAAATAGAAGCTTTTCTAGTTGTAATCAGCAATCACAATTATATATCAGAAAATAGAGGAAATTTTATTTTAAGTACCGTTATAAATATGTATAATGATTTTATTTTCATAATTACAACAAATATTTTTCTTTGTTTAATATACCCTAAAGCATGGCTTTAGTTTGAATTGCATATAAGTTACTTACCCTCAAGGTAATATGCGGTTGAGATTATCCAGAGGTAGCTCCAAGCACCGAACGGGTATAATTGACAATCTAACTTGATATATAGCTTCTGGACGACATGACGCGATAGTTGGATGAAATACAGCCGCCTGTGATCTCAAGGGAGTGCAAATCGTTCTGTTATGTCTTGAGTTTGAAATTGAGACGTGACCTATGATTTTACAAGTAATGTGATCAAAATCAATAAAATTGCCCATTAAAGTATATTGGTAAATTAAGAGATCTACTATTGAACAATATGTGCTGCAACATAACAACAATATTTGTCATTTCACCGTTCCCCCTAATATTCGCAAATATTTCACATATTGCACAAATAACAATTGCATTTTTGAGTTGGTTCGTTACGAAATGTACTTATGATTAGTTAGCTTTTGTTCAAAACAAAACGAGCAACATCAACCAGAGCGTTTTTACACTTGTTAACAAAGGTTCTGCTCATTAAATATTGAGGATACCGTCATAATTTACAATGAGACTGTTCCGCTTAAGCTTGGGGTTATGAAATTTTAATCAAAAGTTGCCCTCCCCCGTATTGTAATAGCACCTAGTTGGTACATTTTTGCGCCAGTTGTTTTCGTGAATGGTTCTGATTTAATCAAAATCGTTCACTCATTCCTGTTTGACCGACAATCCAATCATATCGTTTTCATTATGTTTTAATTAATCAGAAATAGTTGCGAAACTAAATATGGATTACAGTAGATTCGATGTAAGCCAGAAATTAACATGAGTTGGTTTATTGTGCGGGTATTAACAAGAACATAGGTACTATTTAATATTAAATTGTATTTCTTCCTTTTTCCAAGTTTTGGCAAACTTGGTCAATAACAATTATATTTTTTTGTTTCGTAATATGTAAATTATATAAGTATATTAAAATCGATACAAGTGATTCTACTGCTCGGCTGTCTAAGGTTTCAGAAAATATTTTAGCTTTAAAACTCTTGCCAAGATACCAAAAAATTTAAAATATTGTATTCAGATTTTATATAAAATAAAATCAAAGTGCAATGAACCTAAACTAAAACCGAAATAGATGATATATGTGTGTATGTCATTTTCTGACACGGCGCTGACATCTGCTCGATCATTAGGGCCCGAACAAGCGAAATTAAAAAATGCTTTGAGCTGACAAAAGTTCATTAATTTTTGTTTGTCATACGTTACTAATTTGTAGAATTTACTGCGTGCCGCTAATGGCCCAGTTTCCGGTAACATATCACCGAAATATTTAATCCCTTTGGCTCTACTAGTTGTTACTGAGCCTGTGAACATATTTATGTGTCAGTTAACAACGATATTCGTTGGGGGCACTCATCAAAACGAAGTTAAGATCGTTTCGTTTTATTTATAGCCTGAAAGTTTTACACTTTAGCAAGTGTGGTCTCCAAGTTGTGACATTTACAGATTTTGCTTTTATCTACATCATATCAAATATTTCTTCAAAAAATTATTTTCCTACACTGCTATTTTAATATACATACATACGTATGTAACGAGTTTGCACTGTATCACATAAATTTGAAATCAAACTCCAGCTATGAAAGTGCTACTAACTCTATTATAACATTTTTGTATAATCGTCTTGGGCTCTCATGCGCTAACAATATTTACTGGAGAATGTAAAAAACAAGTCAACACCTGGTATCTTAAAGTGTCAAGTAAATTTCCTTGTGATCGTAAATACGAAAATAGTTGTATTTCCTCCTGACGCCTGAGGTCAAATTTAATTATCATGTAGACGATGAATATCTATGAGCTCTTGAACGCCTACAGTTAGGTATAAATCAACTATCCGCTCGACCATGCCGGCTCATATTTCAGCAGCGCGCTTAAACAATGGTTAAAATAATGGTGTCGATGCTCAAAAATAATTATTTAGAACCGTTTTAAATAAATCAATGCATAAAATTAGAGTCTGCTATTATGCTTGATTTAGATGACAGCTCATTTGTTACAGACAAATTGGGTTTAGGATGTGAATACTGGGCACAAAATAAAATTTGTGTTTTTAACACTTTGATTACAAGATTAGATTTAAGATTAGTAAATTGAAATTGAAATTGTCCTAATTTCCAAAATAATTGTAAGTTACAATTTAATTCAATAACGAAATTCATCACAAATACAATTTTATTTGCCGTGTAGCTTGAAATCATTTTGTATGGTAAAGAAATGACAACGATGCAAAACACTCGTATATTTTTACATTTGGAAACGCGAATGTACAGAATGCGATTAAGGAAAAATTGCCGCAATAAAAAGGGAATAAGAAAGAAAAACACGGTAAAAGAAACTATTATAACAGGCGTTATCTACGGTAATGGAATAAAAAGGGTCGAAATGTTTCCTTGAAAAAAATTTCAATTCATTTCGAAATAATCATAACGAAACGTAGACGAAACGTTATGAAGAAAAGAGTCGAATGTATTATGGAAATATTTAATTAATAAAATAAAATTGACACGTAGAAAGACAAAGAAAATACTACAGACCGGAGTAAGATATAATCAAGACTAATCGGTGTTTTAATCTATCGTATTTTGTGGTCCGTAATAAAAAAGAAACAGTAAAAGTTGGTTTCAAGACACAAAAGAAGGCAGCCTCTATTTCACTTCGATTTTTTTTTCTCCGGTAGGGCATGGTAATTAAGGGAGTTGTTAGTCCATCGCTGCAGCTTCTAAACATGGTTTCAGTTAACAGAAATACAGAGCTAATAGTCTAGTGATTTAGACGAATAGGACTTAAAATTAAGGCCACATCTTTGCAGTTGATGAGTCTTTCGATGCTTTTGCGACAAATCACCGAGTTCAATGAACCCTAGCGGACCGTGTGACGTTTTTATATTCACAAGTCTGGCACGTATTCGTCACGATTGCGGTTGAAGGCGTCTTTAACATTATGCTTGATGGATCGTGCTGGTGCCAGCTCGTCTTTTTATTCCCTTTCTTACACTAAGCCGCGATGCGGCACGACATGTTTTTAGAGAAACAACATGGTCTTTGCTGCTCGAGTTCGCTTAATAACGGGAGCTTTTGACAAATGAAATTTCATTTTAAAACTTCGAATCCGGTTTTATTATAAAACTTTTTACTTCTGTTTTTTCGTCACAAAGTTTCTTGAAATTAAAACTAAATTTACCATTATGCTTATGTAGAGATATTGTATCTCCACTTTGATCTTTTCGACCTCGACCTATATGAGCATTAGAAATTCGTACGGATTTGCTTAAAGGCGGAGACGTGGAAAATTGAGAATTGTTGCCTCCGCCACATTTTGAACAAAGCCTTCGTATGAAATGTTTGCGAGCGCGCGAACACTTAATGAAATTTCGTCACAGTATCCTTTGAAGTGCTGTTTCAATATTTTTACAGCATTACAACGAATGAACGTGTTTTGCGCACATACGTCGTCTACTTTTAACAAGGGTGTGACATTACATCGTTAATTAAATCCCGTTTTCCGGGCTTTATTACTCTCGCTTCATTGTACACTATTTACGTCCAGTGGAGGCTTCTAATGTGATTAGAACGTCTGCGAGCAATAATAAACATTTTATTGGGGCATTACATACACTGCGAGATGTATCTCTCTCTATACGAAACTATTGGGTTATGGCCGGAACGTCACGATACTTCCTAATCAACTTTGTTTTATTGTAACCTGCTAAGAAGATCACCCATTAGACGGGCTACAGAATGGGATTTATATGGCTTACACAGTAATTGATGTACGTGTGGATGAAAATGTGTAATTCTATTTCTACCCACACATTTCATTTGAATTAGAGATTGGAATGAAAAGTGGTCTTCTGATATATTATTTAAAGAAGTATTTACTAAATAGAATGTGTCTATTCTTTAGGAGATGGGTAAAGTCGTGCCAATGTGTACGCATTATGACATGACCTTCATAACAATAGGAACTTCAGAACTTAAATTGGTAAAACGCAATGTTATCCCTAAATAATAGTTCAGTTTTCATGTTCAGGGCAAAGAATTTAACTTCAAGTATACGCTCATATCCTGTGATAGATAAAATGGATATAATAGATAAAATTTATGATGAAGTGACTTACAAAAATACCATTGTTTTACACAGTATTATAACAATACCTACTTAGACTACAAATTGAACAAACCCTTTATCGAAATGAACTCTATAATAATAAGTTTCTCGTATTATTAAAGTGTATAAAAAAGTAGGTTTCCACCACAATAGCTACATATTACGCCGGTTTCTTCGGCGACCCTCAAACAATTTTTTCCAGTTATTTATGACGATTTTGACAGTAAACGAAAGCCGAAATTGAACCAATTTGCATACAAGGGATGCTGAGAAAAAAACAAAAAGGGAAAGTGGATAACAATCTCTGTTTGGATTTACGACAGACAATTCTATTCAAAGCCTTTTTGGACTATAGCTGCAGTCGCTTTTACGATCCTGACTCATTTTAAATTGATCTCCATCAATTTTACTGTACCAACATATGACGTAACGCGATAAAAATGGAGCATAATTCTTTATTATTTCCCCTCTAAAACTTCATATTACAGTACCGTAAAGTAGCGACTGACTTGTGAATGATTTCGAAAAATGTGTATTTACCGCACAATAAATAATGGTGATAATATAATTACTTATATTATTTTGTAATAATTGAGATTTTTAATGAGTATTTTCTGTATAGCAATTATGTTTGAATGGGATTTAATATGACGTTTTATATTTTCCTTGATACAAAAAAACTAATGGTATACAAATTATTACAGATAGTAACGAACATTTCGGATCCAACAGATTGTATCACAACCATCCATCGTATTTGCTCTTTAGCTTACACGAAAGAAGCTTGATAAACAAAAGAGACTACCAAACTACTTCTGTTTCACTTTTGTTTTTGGTGAACGAATTAATTCTCGAGGAAAAGGACGCGTGTTACTTGTCCTTGTGTACTTTCGCCGATACGTGCGTAACGGTCATAAAAAAACTTTGGACTTCCGATATTAATATTTATTGTTCTCAATGTATACAAAGCATTTTTCCTTTAGGAGTTATAAATAGTTTTATGTTGGCCACCCGTTATATGGCATAACGAGGTAGTTTTATTAGGGCGACCGGCTCGGTACATGGCGCCGGTTTAAAATATTTATAATGTTTTCAATCCGACCGATATGCAGAGTTGAATTTACATTTAAATTTATAACAATTGTATGAGCAACGGTTAAGTCATTTCAGTGTTGATGTAAAGTAGGTATCTGAGTGTATAAAAGGAAACCAATTATGAACAGGATACAACATTTAAGCACTGTTTGTTTGTAATTTTCAAACAGAATGCCGTGCTGTTAATATAAAAGCGGATTCACAAGGCAAAAAGCTTACAAAAGATCACATTTTCCGAACCTCTAATGGGAGGACATTATCCGAAAATCGTTTTTGTACGAATAAAATTTACTGGGAAAATTTTGGTAAAGCGTAGCAGGACTTATCTTTATGTACACTTTTACGTATTTCGCAGCAAAATGTTATCGGCCAACAGTTAAACGGGACCTTTAATGTGATGGTCTTTTTCTCCTTTATTACTCCGAGGCACATGAAATAATTTCGATGAATTATGGAACCTTAGCGCTCTCTGTTCTCGCGTAAAAGAAATATAAACAATAAAAACTTTGATAACATGAAAAATTGACGAAATTTATTACCTCATCCGTTAGCGAAAGTTCCTTTTCTTCAAACCTCTTCGTTATAACGACGTGTCAGTTTCGAAGTGACCAGTAAACTACTCCAATTTTACCAACAACATAATGACCTAAAGTTGAGCTGATCAGTAGTAATAAAATCATTCTAGTATCGCACATATTTATGTTGATATAGAGACTATCAGATACGAGCCTACTTTATCTAAGCAAATTGCGTTACGTTTCTCAAAAAAAAATCGCTAAAGCAATTTGTTTAAATTACTCTCCTATGCTAATCTGCCTCGTGTTGCGAATATATTCTTTACGAAAAAAGAACGTTGTCGGCGCGAGATCTTCGGATCGCCTTGTTCCCCTTAAATGATGCATGTTGTGGAAGCCGGATCTTGTAAAGAAAAACAAGATTCTGCAAGCTATTACATGGTTTGCGTCGTAAATAATCGTCTTAGTGCGGTAAATAAATAAGTGTATAGTGTCTGTTCGTGCGAGCGTTGCTATCTGATCTGAGTCCGAGACGCAACGAAAACCGGGAAAGCGGTGTTTTAGCCGCGATAGGGAGTAACGTAGGAGGGGCGTTAGTTCTGCGGCGCGTTAATAGATAATGAGTGAGTTTATATACATAGTGTATATCAAAGAAAACGTTCCGTACATTCTTTGTACTCTGCGACATTATTCCGCTATCTCGCATACGAGCCACGCTAAATCTGGATAAGGAAGCGTATACCCCTACGAACAGTTTTAGCGTCCGCAATTTATGTTAGTGAACGTAACATCACGCCTGTATTCCCCGAAGGGATAGGCAGAGGAGTGTAGTACACCCCCACATTTCACCAGTTAC
>DWEM01000268.1:0-21402 GCA_018245935.1 Agara belti belti
AAATTCCGATCGAACTTGCGGGCAGGCGTGTTTTTGCATCTACGCACTTTCCTCTCTCTGCTTGTACTTTCTCGCGCCCCGCACCCCCCGCGACACCTGCTTCACCAAACCCTTGACTTGACTGTACCTCGTATACGTTACAATTTTTTAGCATCTTCATCGGTGAGGTTTTTTGGAAATCCTCTCCGTTCATTGTGAAAATGCTTTCCATGTACAGAAATGAATTAAAAATATGAAATACTGCGAAGTTCGATGTTATTGCTTCGTCAATCATTCGTATTTTAAATTGCATTGCATAATATCTCTAAAATACAGATGTATATAAAATAATCTTTTTGTCTGATTGTTTCTGTATTGAGAACTACGAATAGCCAACGTTGTTGGCGATAACTTCGTTTCGGTGACTCCCTAAAAGAATTGGTATACAATCACCGTTAACCCTTTCATTTGCTCTGTCAGCGTTTCATTTTTCAAAAGTGTTCTACGTAGCCTGTGTCCTTTTTCAAGGTTCACGAGCCATATTCATACCAAATTTCAAGCGAAATCTGTTTAGTGGTTTTTTAATATCCAATCGTTTCCATTAATATTTTGCGCATTATCCTTACTCGTTATCCTGGTACACGATTTATTTGTGACATGACATTAATTAATTTTGATTTTTTACACATATTTTATATATAAAAGTTTTACTCCCTGTATTGACTTAATAATTATTAAATTATCGAGAAGGAAAATATGTTACAAACGTCATATTAGTCCGTTGCTGCTTTGAGTGGCATTTGTAAGGAATCATTTGCTATTGAACGAGCAGATCAAAGACATTGAAAAGACGAAATGTAATGATATTGTTTATGCAAGGGAAGTACTTGAAGCAGAATGTACTATTTGCTGCTAAGTGCCCTGTTTGTCAGATTGTCAGTCCGTGCAATAAAAAATATAGATCGTTTAAACTTTTCATTTCTAAGTGCTACTGTCAGTAGATGACTCAATGTCAAACATTTACCGTCCTTCCTACCGTCGATATAAAAATCATATTGGCAATTCTGTATTTTGAACCTTTCATTTCCAAAGAGCTTTGCGTTTTGTTATAATAGTTATAATATGATTATTTATTTATATAATAATAATAACGTTCTTTTTTCCAGGTAAATCCCCGTTACATCTATTGAAGGTAGTATGCAATATGTATACAATGTCTTCGAGTAGGTTTGTATAACGACTAATATTGTTAATAATATAGGTACCTCAGTAATATACTAACCGATACTGCTGAGAGTGGATGTTGAAGATCTAACGATGCTACCACATAAATAGTCTCGATGTCCAATCATTGTATTTTCAACTCTTATTCACCTGTCAGTCCATTTTATCGAGCGCATTTCAGTCACGTGGACTTGATGTCTTCGGATTAACAATTTGTCTGTATTCGAACCGACTGAAGTCTGCTCACCGTATTTCATGCTTGAATTAACGCTGATAAATAATTGATGTTTCAATTGTTTTTCTTAAATGCGCTTGCCTTGTATTTCCATCATTAATTAATAATTTCAATAAAGAAATGAGCTATCTACATCTTCATTGCCCATAAACAATGCGCAATATTTAACAATTAGATCGGTACAATTCCTAGCTTTAATAATGACTCGAATGCAAATAATTTGAACACCATCATCAGAGAAACTTTAAATGTACAATAGATATATTTCATAAATTCAGTGGCTACATCTCCGCGCAATGTTTCTTTGTCATTGGTGTTATCTGATAAGATAGGGCAGAGCGCGGGGATGAGTTATTAACGGTACAAGGTCAGGTTGCCGTATTTATATACAATCATAGCCACCTATGTAATTAGACCAGCAATGCTACTAGGATCTTACGATCATGAACTGATTGGTTGACGACGACGTTGACGTTACGATCATGAACTGAAATCAGTAATGGTTTCAACTATGCCGATTCCTGAAGAACTTGTGGTGAAACACGTGGGTTTAATGGTGTATCATTTTGTACTAGTCATCCTGAGGGATGTGCAAAGAAACAAATGAATTACATATACGAGTACATATGATTTATAACTATTGTCGCGGGCTTTTCGCGTTCTGTAGCAGAGTGCAGTTTAAAAGAATACAACAACAGTGATAAGAATTCTTTCACTATCTTCGCAATGCTTAATGACTTTATAATCTGTGACGTAATCACGATTGTTTCTGTCCACTCATAAAAGCTTCTACCCACAATTTTTATTTTATGCAAACGGGCATCCATTAAGGCAAGGCGGTGCTAAATCATGAATGCAGCTCGTAACAATATAACCTTGACATATCTGAATCCATTAATAGATATGTTGCCACTCTTGACAACGTATCTGGAAGGTTTTGTGTCTCTTCTTCAACGCGATTAACATAATTTAGTCCACTTTCAACTTTTTACTAGTAGTGATAATTGTGGATGAAACCATCGAGGAGGCGAACCATAAACAAAATTCTCTACCTCATTTAAACTTCACCTTGTATTCTTTATAGCTCCGTTATCTAAATTGTAAATGACGAATGGTTGACTTTGTACTACGTTCGTTTATGTAACCGATGAAGCCTGTCTTGTTGCATCCTCGTGACAACAATGAAAAATTGAGTTGTGTCACATGTTAAAAAACGTTTATGTACGATCCCTCGTGCAACAATGTAGCAAATTAGCAAACAGAACTGTTAATACTTTATAGTTAGGTACAGTATATGTATTTGGTTCTTTCCTATTTATATGAGTTATTATAGTTGTCTTGAGACGATTTTGTAACACTTTATCAAAAAGGATTATGTGTATCTGTTTACACAAGACATTAGCAGCTACTCGGAATATAATTTTCCCAGTCATTATCTTATGTAGACGAAGACGACGCTTTACGCTTATGACGTTAAGGTAGATAATTTGTATGTACAACGAGTATCTAAGGTTCAGACTGCTTCGTATTTTTATGTATATTTTAGTACTACTATATCAATATTAATTCCATATTTGTCACAGGCGATAACGCTATCTGCGGCCGTATCGTATTCGTGCTCTGGTTCATTGTTTTCAGTTTTTCTCCATGCACCGCTATCACAATACAATGAATGTTGTTCTACTGTGCGATAATATCATATTGTATGAGTTTTCGCGTTCCCTGTCGTACTGCGTGTTTCTGATTAAAGGTTTATGCCGTTACGGCTCGCTTTGTATCTTCGGTATCTTTAGGGTTCTTATCTTCATTGAAACTGATAAATTTTGAATATCTTTTGTGCTTTCGAACGGTATTTTACGGATTGTTTTTGTTCCTACACTTGTTTTCGATTCACGTTACCGCTAATACTCTTTGGTAGTGCTATTGACTGTACACTAAATCGTTTATTGAGCGCAGTTAATTTGCAGCGTAGAGAATATGTAAATTAAATTATTCAACCAATACTACAATGTCTTATTTGGTACTAACTGTGAACTACCACACAACGCGTGGGTGATGGCATTGCGTGTCACATTATTGGAACACATGGTTGCCACACCGGCACTTCTATTACTAATGATTTCAGAGAGAGAAAAATATTAAATGGTTATGAAAAACGATTAAATGCAGCACATAATGGATTTATAAGGCTAGTAGGAGCGGTAGAAACCGAAGAGGTAGATGACCTTGGCAGCATCTATGGTAAGATATAATGAAAGAATGTCAGATCAAGAATGCAGCTAATAGATGGTCTTAGATTTTCCTAAAGACTTTCATGAAAGTAGAAGAGACAAGAGAAGTTGGTCAATACCCCATAGTCGGAGAAATTCCTTAGCTTCTGCCTGCCTTAATAGAAAATAGGCGTGACGTGTATATGTGCGTTGAATTGAAATTTATTTAAACTAAGCGACTCTTGTTAACAATTATTCCACATGAATGGCCACTGAAACAACATGGCAATTACGTAATTTTCCAGTCCATATTTTCCTTAATTGATTTCGTATTTAATGTACGCAATAGATTTACCTATCCGCTGATATCCATTTTTGGGAAATACCTAAAAAAATATTATATTAGTCAGGGTCTGAAGGTGGATGTCCGCGCGTCCCACTCACATTTGCAGATAACTGGTCGCTACTAAAAATGGCCACGTTCACAAGATCAAGGATAACGAACGACACTTTACTTGTGATGTTGAACTTCTGTCTAAATGTCTCAGAGGAAAGATTTTGTGATTTTTATTCTTTCAGTATCTTCGATAATTCACTGGTTCTTCTATTGCCTTCTCTATATTTACGACTCTAGCCAAATTTCGTTTTGTTTTATTTCATCTTGTTATTAATAACGTAAGTGTAAAGATGCCCCATGCCTTCTACAATTGCAGGACAGACCCGTTCCTAGCAGTGGATTGCATTAAGGGTTGCAGCAAAGTGTATAGATGTTTGGCCATATAAATGTGTGTTTAGAAATTTGTTATGTGTACGTTTATCAGCTGTCAGGTTACCATAGTAATAGTAATGTACATTTTGTGTGATTACATTTCCGTGCGCGTGGTTCCAAGGTTTTTTTTACTATTTCCAACCTGCCAGATATGCTTCGTATCCAAATGCTGTCTGCTTTGTTCTTTGAGTTCCATTCTTCACGCGTGCAAAGCATCGAGTGGTTTCCCCACTCTTAAATTGTAAGCGCTTCGTTGAATAATTTTAATGACCTCCGAAACACAAAGCTATACCTCGTCTGTGTCAACAATATAGTTATTATTATTAATTTAACTGATAACGTCTTATCAGCGTCTGGAATTGTATTCGCATTCGCAATATGTCAATAGCTAATTATAGTTACAAGTTTATACGTAAACTATATTCAGAACAAACTGTCAGTTTGTTATGTTTTCACTTCAAAATCGAATTTGATAAAACTAGGTATGAAGATAGATCGAATTTTGGCAATGGACATAGGATCTTAATCAAGGGAATAAAGGATAAAAGATTTATAGGATAAGAAAGATAAAGCCGCAGACAACAGCTCGTGTAGTACCGTTTTAAAGGTGGTACATATAATTATGTAGAACACATCAACATTTACCTAATACTCACATATTAATACGGTGGCATGCTTCCTTAACACCCACCGCTGACCAATCTCGTAGCACCTTAAAACCAGCTTCAATAAGCTGATAATAAGACCATCTCGTATTCTGTATATTACGAAACATCCGTCAAGTGAGCAGCTCGCCTCCTAATAGAGATCTCACGATCACCAAACCTGTGTAAACCCTCGTAAAATTGGTTGCTAAACGTAAGTACCTCTCGAATGTATTGTCACTTAACGTGTTCTCTCTAAACGGTCCCAATGTCCTATATACGAAGACGTGGCCAAACGTTTGCAACCGAGGTGTACGTTTGCGTCAATCCGCTTTTGTTTTGGTGCTGAAGCAACGGTCATTATTATACGACGTTGCATTATTTTGTCACTTTTCATTTGTGAAGCGCCAGTTACCTCGAGCCGAACTGTAAGAAGGGAAATATTAGGTGCCACAAATAACTGAGTCGTAGTAGTACATTCAGTAATGACTGTTAATAGAACAATTAGTAAGTATTTCTGTTATATGGCTATTAATAATACCGGTCTTTCCACCTACCTTCTGATGAAATCGTCGAATATTACCTATACTTACTTATATGGAGTTCTAATTAATTTATTTCGGTTAATGAAAATCGGAAATATGAATGATTGAATCAAATTCCAGCTTAAAGCATAGAATATTATTCAAAGTTAAATTCTAACAAATACTTGTATGTTGTGCATTACTATTGGGAATGGAATCGATAACCCATAGCTCAGCGATCCCTGTCACAAGCCACTACGTCAACAGGAAAGTTACTAATAATAATAGTGATCAGAGTTATACGTTTACTTATAATACCCGTTACAGTCATATTTCTTAGAGGCGACGGTTAAATTTTTTAATTAATTCTCGACCTACGAATGATAGCGTTATTTATATGCATATGCATAATATTTATTTCGAGCCGAATCTGTGTGTACGGCGACTGTCCAAATGTATATAGCGTTTTCTTTATAAATAAATCGTACCTTCCGCTTACCTAACCGACCGCTGTCATTTATCATTCCGTCCAGTTTTATCGCTTAAATATCCGGCGTCAATTAAATAGAAAATCTTCTAGAAAAATCCGCTTAATTACCGAGGAAATTGTGAAATTTTAAATTTGTTGCCGCGTTAAATAAAAATACGAAAGCCGCTATATATTAATGTTAGATAAAAAGCTATTTATCAATATTATAAATGTAAATTTTAATGTTATAAGATAAAAAAGTATATTATTTACTTTTTTTCGAATTTTTTTCTCGATTTCTCCTCGTGTCACAAGATACTAAAATGAAAAAATATGAATAAAAATGACTAAATTCCTTAAACTGGCTCAAGGCCGGCAAAAAGTAAAGCAGAACTAGCTCTAGCCGCGGAGACTATAAATATTGCAATATAATGTTCAAATGAAACATTTCGAAATAAAGAGGCTCGTGAGATCGACACTTGTGCTTGTGCAAGCCAGACACTCAAAACGGCGAAAGTACAAGTGAAAGTACGAGTCAGAGTTCAAAATACTTTTGCGCCGTTCCACTAAACAAACTACCGTATTTTAAGTATTTTATTTCACAAGGTCGCACTAACCTTGCAGCCATCGATAACGGCACTTGATTTATGATAATAGTTCTGCGCAAAGAGTGCCATCCGTCATCCGGAAGCAGTAGCAGTGACGTATTGGGTTCATCGTCAACTAAACATTACGTAAGGGCCGGCGCAGACGCAGCTTATATCCGTCCGCAGCGCAACGATCTGATCTATCTTCGCGAACGCGCCAAACGTAAATCGACCTAAATACGACAGTATAAGATTGAAAATGACCGAACGGTACAGCCCTGTTGAGTCGTTTTGAAGCGGCGCGAGCTATGGACGGCCGCCAGGCCAGGGATGTGACTATTCCCGTCTAGTAAGCTGGATACAGTATCCGATTGCTTGCGAATGTCGTCTTGGCATGTGTCACTCAATTCCGGCGCCTTTTTAGTGACTGCGAGTTCCTCCGTTCGTAATCTTGACTTCATCATTATGGACTTAATTATTTATTCGATCGGTGTTCCAAATGCAGTTTAGCAACAATCATTCCGTGCATAATTTGGACACAATTATAACAAGCGATTGCGTCAACTCGATTTTGTTTTGGTCCTAAAGCAACGTCATTATTATTCGACGTTGTTTTATTTGGCGTTGTTCGATTATGATTTTGGCATCGAAACATATTGTGATTCTAATTTGGTCAACTTCTGACCTAACCAATTATAGTAATGATTAATTATTACAATTAACTAATAATTGTCGTTTAATAATCATTTTCATTGGTTCGCTATTGTTGTTAGTGATCGTACAAAAAGCTTGGCGTTGCTCGCTCGTATTAAAAGTCAACGCATCGGTTTATCTGTCCGACCGAACAAGTACAACTCGCTGTGTATACATACACACTTGTACGTATATTGCTTTCCAATGCATTCTACCTGATTGGTTTAGAGGAATCCGGTACAACATGGATATCTCGCTTGGGTGTTTTAAAATTTTACGCTAAACCATTAGTTTTTTCTGTCGCTCTCATAATATTCTCTCTATTGTTCAATAGCTTTATTTTATCCTCTAATCGTATAAACGGTTGGTAACAATCTATAAAAAAAATCTGCCAACATGACGGCAATAACGTGGAAAGAAACCTGTTGCTAATTTATATAATAACGATTGTCATTCTGTATATTTTACGGTTTCTCGTTTCGGAAGCATAAATTTCAATTCTCTAAATACCCTGCGTTCACCTACTTTAGCGTTTGTGATCGTGCGTGTATTGTATAATTATGTGTAGTGGAAATTAGGTCGGCCAGTGATGCTACGGATTTAGATTTGTCAGATTTGACTGTGTAAACATTTTTATGAACCACGGGGATTTGTTGATCGGCAATCATTAAAATCACATTTCTACTGCCTCCATATTTTATATATAATTTAATGATTCGTTTATTGGTTTTGTGTCTTTAATCTTCGAAGACTTGTGTATACGAAGTGTCTTGTGTAACAGTATATTTAGAGAAATGTTGTGTGCACGTAATTATAAATATTTACCATTGAATTCATTATTATAGATTCGCTTTTCTGTATAGATTTCATCACTGATGTTTAGCTGTTCGTGTATGTTAGTATTAGTAGCATTAGGCGTGAGTCACGTTTTTTTTTTATTATTTAACAGACTGTTTACATTATTTTTATAGCTTATTATATCACTTATCGGCACCGTCCAATAAGCAAATCGAGCCACGACGCTCGCGACGCCTGAACGAAAATGAAAACAAGGTCGCCACGCCATTTGAATATTTAGGCTATCTGTAGTACCATTATTTAAATCTCGCACCTGATTGTGTTAATATTTAATTACATCAGTAACGATAATAGCGTCGAACCGATTTTCCTCTAGCTCTTGAAATTTTTCGACACGTTTGTGTTATTTTATGTTGTTATCCTCAATTAACAGAACTACCTCCTTATGCTCATTAACAGATACTCAAGTTAAAAGTAAGTTCTGGGTCGGATTATTCGGTTAAATTACCTGTAAAATCTTCTCACGTGTATAAATAGTTGTATTGTTCTATGTACACTTTCATTTGATGTACGAAAATTCGTCCACGTTGTTCACAATCTAAAAAAATGAGGTCAACACACAAGAGCTAAGCTTTTCTACATTTATTTCTGGACGTCTTGAACGTTTATAACCAGTGTTTTTGTTAGTTATATGTAATGAGGCTTTTAAATATTAGAGCCAACTAATGAGAGGTGATTCTATTAATTGACAAAACGATCAGCCTCCGACCTACAAATGTTGGAATCTTAATTCAAAAGATTCTGTTGTTTGATTTAGACATTTTCGAAATGTAAATAACCTCTGTTTTAATCGTTATATGTATAAATGATGGTCAGTGATAACAATAAGTTTAACGCCTTAAACGTAACACCTCAGACTGTTATATTCCACCTGGGCTTCGGAGTTTTTCGTAACACGGCAATAGTTATCTCGCGCAAGAATGCGGCGAGTGAACGTCCAAACGCTTGTGCGAGGCGTCTCCGTTGCCTGTGACCCGGTATGCGCCAAATGTCACGGAGGCAAAAACGTGACGAGGCCTATGGCGAAACCTCTGGATACTTAGTACTGTGCTTGGTCCTTCATTGGAATTAATTCTATCATCAACGTTCACACAATCTTTCAGTATCCCATTAAACTTTTTGTTGTCTGTGACATGTTGCTTACGTGAATGAAGCAGCAAAATATGTTCCATCTTTTGTAAAGACTCTTTTATTAAGATTTGTTACTTTAGTCTTGGTATATTCTAAATGCGGTTTATATACCTACCTATATTTATGCTTGCGTTTTCATACATATTATGTTAAGCTCAAAGTCAGTAACAGCTGACAAAACAGTTGTAATTAAGAAACATATTACCCACAGTGTTACGAACGAATAACAACTGAGACGGTCTTTTTGGGCAATTATAGCCGTATTATGTTTAAATTGTATGATTTTTGTGCGATTTATTTTAAATTTTGGACAACTACGTAGTTATTGGTAGGAATTACTTTGAACTTAAAATTTTGTATAATATCAGGAATCCCTTTTTCCGTGAAGACAACAATTTGCCCATTTTTTTCACGATTTAAATGTGCTACTGGTTTGTAAATACATCGACTGTATCAAGTTCCATATCAATCGGGTCATACATCTCTCTAGTTCTTGGTACACAAGATTTTTCTATCCGCCAAAGTTGTTTAACTGGGTGTTGTGTTGCGTCCCTTTCTTGGGTGCGTAAATTATGTTCCGGTTGTTATTCGTCTCTTTCACGCGTGGCTTTCCCTCCCCTCGCATCCACCTGCGCCGGAGTGCGACACACATCTCGCTCGGTGTCTTCCGTCGTCCGATGCTTTCTATTTTCACTGGTCGCATCTTAGTTCCACCCAATCGCCATTTTATGTGCCTGCAATTTATAAAAAAAGAAATAAAGATTCTCTATGTGTTTGTATAAATAAATTGGTCTTGTGAGGATCCGTTTACGTGTTAACGTTTCAAATGACTTTGTAATGAGAGACTTTTGTTATTACTGTATTATATTCATCAGCAATTGCGCCCTACTCGATTCACTGCTAATCGAAAACAATTGACTGTAATAACAATATAAGGTAAACTGGTGAACAGTGCTCATCTCGTCCAAAGTGGCATAATTAATTAATTATGTATACACTCCGATTCAGAGCCGTGTCAAGTTTACGGCCGTTCATTGTGCTACAAGGTGATGTTTTCACTAATTATCGTACGTCCGATGTGGGTATCTATTGTTTGAAATTCGCTTCGCACGAACGGTCCGTTTCGTTTTTCGTCGAGGACGTTTTTCGTTTTTGGTTCTCACGTATTTGCTAATACCGAAACAGTTTCGTTACCAATTGATTAATCATAGGTGCTTTCTTTATTATCTGTACACAAGTTCCTAGTGGTTGTTGTGCCGTTGCCTCGGTCTCCTCGTAACCATTGCTGTTAGAGTGATCGAAAACTGTCCTAAGTAAAGGCATCTCATACACGAAGTCACGATTGACTCAAGGCTCCGACCTTGAACAACAAAATATGCACCGAGAACAAGAATTATTCTGTCATTTCTTTGTATAACAATACTATCTGTGCTGTCATATTTTTATGTTTTTAATGTCCTTGTTACAATGATCTATAGTTATCGGTCAAATTCCACTTGCAATCGAAAGACTATATTTGCGGTGGCCGCAGTCAGTTACATGATATTTGCTAACGATGTAGTTGAGCAACGTTAACTGCGGTCAGCCACTTCGTAGCCGCTAGTGGTATTGTGATCTCAGGGTATTGCCGAGTCTAGGCTAGCTATTATAATATATCGTTGAGGTATTAAATACAAAAGAAAATACACAAGAAAAAAGCACTCCTTTGATCAATAAATTTTATTATTTACATTGTAATAATGTTTGTGTCTGTCTGTGCTGTCATTGATAACAGTTATGTGGTCATTGACCCCGTTGACTAATATATTGCGTCGTATGCGTTTCCTTTCACGAGTGACTGCATTATTAAATGCTGATTGCTTTGGATCGCTTGATGTGACGAAGAAATTTTTCGAAAAGACTGCTTTGTTTACTTCGGATTTTTGAAAATGTTGATCTAGATTTATAAAGTTAGGATCTGTTATTTAAGAACGTTGTGTATCTATTAAGTAAAGCGAGTATTATTTCATCTACATTATAATAATTTCAATAAAAGAAGGCTATTTAAAACCCCACCGATTCTCACATTACCCTAAACTCCGTAATTTTGAAGCATTGCAACAAAACGGCTATTGCTATTGACATTACATTGATAATATTGTGAAAACTTAGGCTCGCCTCGTAATGTGCTGTTAGCGTCTGCAGTTGCAAGTCAATAATTGATGGGTTGCGTGTTTCGACTCGTTCATTGAGAAACACACAGTTCTGTATTGGGTAAGCACGTGTTGAATTGTTTTCTCGATCGCGTGCCCGCGGTCACTTCGCTGGCCAAATGGGAGATATGCCGTGTGTTTTCAATGACCGGTCACGGTACACCTAGTTCGTTGGTCTCGTTAACGTGACTCTGTTATGCCACTAACCGATGAATGTATTGTAAATAGCCTTCTGTTTCGTCATTTAGTAGAATCGTATGTTTTCGATCATTTGGCACCGCGTTCGTTAAGCCGCTGTTTCTCTGTACAATCAACTAAACGTCTAAAAGATATATTAAACCAACGTAGACATAAAACGTATTAATGCAATATTGACCTCACCGAGCGTAAAATTTTACAACCTTGTTCGCTTTATCACGAGCAATTGAAGCGTTTAGTTGCTAAAAGTTTGTGACGGTTCACGAAACACTTTGGATTGTACGCCTTTTTCAATTGTTGGCTTAGTACAAAATATTTTCTATACCTTATATCATTATAGCCGCCTCGTTGTGATCTAACGTCGTTATGTCACGATCTATTGTTAACCTTAACACGGTGACCTTTTGTGCCATCGCATCTGTGTTAGCTCGATTAAAGTTCAAAGCGCTAAGAACGTACGAACACATTAGCCGGGCTAGCGGCCGACGCTGAAAAAACTGATGGGCCCGTAATAGCTGTTAATGTTGAACAGTTGGTTTATCTAATAGATTTATCGCGTCATGATTTAATGATGCACCGTGAAGAGGACGATGAAGCGAGATATTGAATGCTGCGATCAGACGATAACATTCTAAGGCAAAAGTAGTACATACCTGATGCTGGGCTTTGTGTAATTGACAGTAAGACGGGTTTGTTCACCTCAATCTATGTGTTCGTTTACACCTAACCGTTATAGCCACCGTTCACCTTTTATTTTAATATATTACACGAACACAATGTGACGTGAAAAGTAATAGGCCTAACTTTTTCATAACAAGTCATAATAAAGGAAAGCGAGACGCATCGAACACTTGTCGAGTCCATATTGTATGCGATTCTGACCGTTTTGGTTATTATCATTATTTTGAAATATATATCATGTAGTCTGAACAACATTATTCAGATACCTAATCGTTAAAATATGTACAGCAGTAACAAGTATAAAAAGCATGCATGCACCAACCCGCACGCAGAAGCTCCCGATCCATAATGAAGTTCCCCTTAGAGACTGCCTGTCTCCTAATTGAATCAGTGTGGAGATAGCTCGATTTATTCCGTCGATATTCAAAAAAGGGATTCCTCTCAGTGAATTTCTTTTTCATTGATGTTTAAAAGAAATTTGAATTTTTCAACAAGGTATAAATGTTAGTATCCCATTGGAATTGAAAAATATTTAATTAAAAAAAATCCAAAGCAAAAAGTTACTTCGCGTCCCTTCGTTTAGCCTATTAGTGTTCATCTCGATTCACTGAATTTTGTTTATTCTTCTTTATATAAACAAACCGAATTTTCTTACTATGTAATGTAGCGTGGCAGTTATACAAAATTATACAACCTTCACACGATTCTAAATTTAAAACGTCTATTAGTTACAATGTCCGTATTACAATCTACGAGGTACATGTTGCATTGGCCATTCCGGTGTGAAATATAGAACAGCGCATTAGTAGGGATGCGAGTGGCCGGACCGGCGCGCAAGTGGAGCCAGTGTGACCTTACTCCAGGGATAGTGTTACGTTTGTTTAACCTTTGTTGCGCATTGTACTCTGAGGACATTCACGAAGATGGATAGAACGTATGAGTTAACGACGCCTTAAACGTTATACTGCATTCTGAATCCACGTTTTAATTTATAATACCAAATCCATTTTTTTACAGAGTAATACAAATCATTCGTGAAATGAGAACTGTTTACAACTAATCGTTTTCATTTCACGCTGTTATAATGTAGGTTTCTCTATGATTGCCATCCCTGACTCATTTATATTAATGGTCTATTACTGAATTTATTCTATGAAAGACGAAGAATGATTGTCTTTCGCCTTTAAAATGTTTGTTTAAATTGTTTATCTGAAGCTTTTCATCACTTAAATGTACAACAGATTTTGCACTGTTTTCTGCAATTACGATTTATTAACAGTCGTCTCAACGTGTCATGGCGTACGCCAAGGTCGGCTCGTGCGTTACATTCACGTGCAACGTCGTCCATTTGCATGTGGTTTCGTGCCTTGGCTTCCATTGCGTTTCAGTCTTTATTAAAACTAAAATGCACTTCCTGTGTACTAATATATTACTAGCAATGTATTTCATACATTGTCGGTATCGTTCTGAGCTTATTACCACACTTTGATTTGCCTTGTCGCTTTTAGGACCAATAAACCGTAAGCGAATTTATTGGCTTTGCGTCTAATGTTTTATATTCAAATGTAAGCTGTAGTTTTCCTCGTGTTCTACGTATTATCTCGAACAGCGATCCACTGCATAATTGTATTGCACCAACTTAGGGATGACGTAATGTTACGCGTGCGTTCATTGCTATTTTCTTGACATAACTTTTGTTTACCTTGATGAAAATAATAATTTTGAAGTACTCACAATAATTATGTTAACGTCATTAACGATATAGCTAATTAATCATGGTTTATGTTACGACACATTAACGCTCGAAATACGAAGTAAACTTCTGCAAACAATTGATCACACGACTTGACTTCACGTCTGCAGATTTTCATGTAGAAATGCTGACGAAATAGAATGTAACTATTCTTAGACTCGGTTCGTAAAAGCTGTGTGAGTGCGAGTGATGTTATGTGCTGTGAGTTACATTGAGGAAGGTACAGGTGTGGTGGTGACATTGACCTAGTCAATATCGTGCAGGAAAGAATGTTCGCCTTGTATCCTGAACTTTTTCTCTGCCACCGTTCGCCTCGCATTCAATCTGTTCCCCATTACATTCCTGCGCGTCTACCTCGTAAACTAGACGGTTAGAAAAAGCCGAACGATAAAATGGACGGCGGTCGGTTCCAAGATAGAAATTAGTCCGAGCTATTCAGACAGCGGATATGCATCGTTTGTGAGAGACAAAACCGCTAAATATAAAAAGATAACTACTGGGACGGTTGCCAATCCGAATGAGTGCTTGGCTCGTGCCTACGTTAGGTGCAATCGAATATCCTTAAACACTGCCCCGTTCATTAGTTCCAAATTTACCGTCTATCTAAACCGGTTTACCCGCGAGTGTTCCGACTTCAGCTTCCATCCGAACATCAGGTCTCAGACAGTCTGTGTACAAACGTAATCGGTTGGGAATCTGTTCGACTCGGAATGCTGCCAATAGTGTAATCTTGGCTTTACACATGTGCTACCCGACCAGTGACTTCTTGGTTTTTTTATTTTATTTACTCTAATTGAAATTCTTCTCGTTTGCCGACATTCGTGTGGCCTCGTTTAATTACCCTATTTAAAAGTTATTCATGACCTAAAGATTCTTGAAATAACAACGTTTATCAGCACTTACCCTTAGTGTTCTTTTTGTTTCTATGTTAAAATTCGTTGAAAAATATAAAGTCAAAGTTCTCATACAGTTATTCACATATACAAACGGCCCGATCAACATTGTTCTTAAAACCTTATCGTCTAATCTTAACTTGTTCAACAAGTTGCATCCCTGTTTTGAATGTGAAACTAGTTCTATGTATTGGTCACTTATCGTTCGCGCATACAATAGTATCGCAAAGATCCTTCGAATGGCTTGATGTATGTGTGTATTGTCAGTTCAACAATGGACTGAGCATCCGTGAATGAAACATTGTGTTACCGTTCTGAACGGATTCAAAATGGGATGATACACGGGGAGCCTCTTACACTGTCTTGTTACAACTTTCTCTACTAGTTTGACACCCGGTACGTTTGCTCGTTAGCGTTCCCGTTGACACTCATTTTCCCTTTCATTTAACCGACCACGGAGTTCGAAATTTGTTTCGAACCTTTATTTCATACTTTATTTACATACATGTATCTCTATTTACGTATAGATACGTACATCCTAATTAAACGTTAACTTTTTCCAGCTCCATGTCTGCTGGATGAAAGTTCTTAAGGAAAGAATCGGTGCCTCGGAACCGACCTCTATTTTGTTTGCTCTGTATGTAAATGTCGTGTGTGGTTACAAATTATAATATAAACCATCAAGCTTTATGGCATTCATAATTACTTGCAAGATTTAGTCTTTCGACAGATATTGTGGGTTGTTTTTCAATTTCATTCTCTGTGGATTGCCGTCTATAATTTACATGCTTAATGAGTATTTCATATCGTACATTTCAAAGGCCTCGTAAATCGGATAAAACATGACCATAATCATGAACAAACTGAATCTCGTGTTCAAATGTTTTGTTCCGTTATAATTACCAGTCATTACTTAGATGTTACAGTTTGAACAAATCAAGCAAAATCCTTGAAACCTGATGTTGATTTCCTGAAGATTTTTGTTCCAATGGTTAAAAGCAAACGGTACGACAATTACCGTTACCTACTGTTACTTAAAAGGACTGTCGCATGTCTGCATAGCGATCCTGTTTATTTCGATTGTGTCTCGATGCCGTTTCGATATCTAATTACTATATTGCGTTCGCCTCTCGCAAAGTGGGCTCTATGTTTGCGGTTGCCATCGCACACTTGTATCCTGCGATCTGGAAATATCTTGCCATTGTTATGAAACCTAACCGACTGTTGGTCACGTTTGTTGCTCTGTTATTTGTTCTCGCCGGTTGTTTGCGCAATACTAAATAGGACATGATTAACATCGGTTTCCAATAATTCGTCCATTTCATTTTCTTCGTGTTTTCCAACTTACGTTGAATGTGCACAGCCAGTCTACAGTCGTAGAAACGTCTGCATCTAAAAACTCTGAAATGATGTCATGAACTATACAAATATTTTTATTAGCGAATTGCGTATTTTCTAACCTACTGCATTTGTCAGTCTAAATTTGATGTACAGTCAGTCGATGCAACAACATTTTTATATTCCGCTTCCACTCTTGTTTGTACAATCGGTTGAGCAAATAATTCAACGTTAGAAATTCTAACGTTCCAATGCTCGCTTTGTTTATTCGTGTGATTCGACAAGAAATATTATAAAACTCTGTTACAAATCAACGTATCTATATTAATAGAGATCGAACATTTCACGTTTCAATAAACAGTTTTGTTCCGAATTATTATTGGTCTGTTTGCTAGCTAAAATCTTTCCATTTATTCGTCTTATAAACACTAACGGCTACACTGTGTGTAATGAACGCGTTTTCTTAAAAAAATCCGTACTATTTGGTATAGTAATTCACGGAATGCTCAAGCTAAAATCGTGCTTTCCATTCCCATCCAGGGTAAACACATTTGTGTCATAAGCACATACGTTTTTTAGTTGTCTGGCTGTAGTACAAAGATCTTTAAAAGGATGATATAGTACGTATATAGCTATGTTTATCCGTTATCTGGTCATCTATACTCTACGAGTAGGCTCTGCTTAGCGTGGGTTCAGGTGGTCATGGATGTTCCGATTTATATGTATTGTTATTACCATTACTAATGCATATTTTACTGCGAGGTGTATTTATTTATCGTCCGTTTCATTTACTCCACCTAAATCCAGCACGTTTATTATATAACTTGTAAACATATCAATTAACGTTGTTCTCGGGACGAGCGGCGTTTTCCTCCTCCTTTTCCTTCGTTTTATTGCTTGATTGTCGGCAACTGTCATCCCGGTGTTGGCAATTACAGCGTCCCCTGGACCGTGAAGGTACTCGTCTTCGTATGCGCAGTAACCGTACATATACACATATATATGTATTTAGAACTACGACTATATATTTACTGGTTCTATGTACATTTAAACGAGAGAAATAGATATAGTTCTAATGTGTCAAAATTTTAAAGTAAATGTTATATTATGACCCAGGCATTACTTACATTTTATAAGTAAATGGTAGCTATTGGAAATATTGATTGTATAGATTGTTTTTTTATTGTTACATGGAAGAAAGCTTTCGACGTTGTCTTCAATGTTTTGACTTGTTCGTTAAATTTAAATCAGTGTAAGTTACTTTTTTGCCGGATCTCAGTATAGCCATTGAATATTTGGTCACATCTCCAGCTCGCATATTGTTACCTAACACTCGAATCGGATGCGCGTTCCGTGTGTGAATGAAGCGCTCTTTATCCATTCGTTAGCGGTTAAATGGCCCATTGCCTCTTCCCCATTGGTCAATCATACCTTTGTGTAGCTACTTACCATCAACGAACTCAATGGATTGTCAAAATCGGTCACGCAATTTTAGTTCTACAAACCAAATTTGTAAAGATGGACAGTATTAAAACATTAGCGACAATGCCTTAACCAACGTATAAGCTAGCTGTTAGATACGTGTCTTTCCTGAAAATGAATGTGAAGTATTAAGGTCTACAAAGCCAACTAAATTAGTTCTGAGCGGCAGTAAATAGGCTAGATGGAAGATTTTATCATTCTATAATCACAATAATTCACTATGAATATGATAGTTCGCGAGTATTTTGAAACAGACGTCGAATTCTCCGTTAGATCCAGAATTAACTGAAGGACGGAATAAAATATTTTATGACTAAACTGGACTGTTAACGTTAGATGTAATAATATTTTTGTATATAAAGAAGTAGCTAACGAAACGGGATTGTGGAGCAACTATTTTTAAACAATACACACGCTAGTGGACTACGGGTGCGTCTGCTGTATGCGAATGCATAGCCTATACATCATTATTCATCGTAGTCCCTCCTTACGTCACAATATATTTGCTCGTCGTTCTGCGCTCGCTTTGTTCATATATATGAATATATATATATATATATATATATACATATATTTTTAATTCAGTTCCTTAATTGATAATTAAATCTGGCATTGAAAAAGATAACCTTGTTAAATTATTCATACGTAGATTATTATTATTACCTTCGCGTTTTGCGGTTTTTACGTTCTACCGCATTTACCAAAAAAATATGTTTTTCTTTTTACTAATCGTTGTATTGTTATTATATTTTTGGAAATTGTGCATTTCTTTTGGTCAAGTAAACTTCGCTAATGTATGTATATTTCTTTTATCTCTTTTTCTAATTTCTTCTAGGGTAACGTGACGACAATGTGTTTCGATTTTCAAGGATTATTTTGATGTAGATTTAATACTGTAAGCAGTACCAAGCATAGGTGGTCCATAAAAATGTACTAGCGCCAGATAATCATCATCTTTTCAAACGGAACAAATATGCTCATCACACAAATGTTGACATTTCCCGACTTCCGATTTAGCTGTCAGGTTCTTTAACCGTTCGACGTAGACATCAGTCTTATGTATGCAATGTATCATTTAATACAACTCCTGTCGTGTCCGCTAATCAATTTCTATTTGACAATTTCCATACGAATCTATGAACGTTACAACCAAGCTGTCGCCAGTGATAACCTCGTTGATCTGTAACCGTGCACAGTGCGGTTGCTATCTGTGGCACGTTTATGCATTTCTGTGCATCCGTATCTACGCTCAGCACCACGTCAGTTCCGCTTACCGGTCAAGTGTTTGTATTGGGAACGAACACTTTCTCTGCACGCTAGCCGTCCAAGTTTAAGGATTTAGTTGCGAGTGTTTTTTAGGTTTTCGTGTCGTCCGTAGCTTTGTTTATACACGTGAAATTGCGATTGTCTATATGCTCAGTCTGTACGAGCTTTTGATTTTTACCGTTAAATTTATTATTGTATTATCTTGTAGCTACGAGAAATGCCGAATGGTGCTCGATGAATGTATACTTAGCTTTGGATGTCTGAAATTGATTAGTTAATGCTTTAGATTGTTAATTGTTGTATGAATAGTTGACTAAACTATAGTTCAAATTTTAAGTGAATTTTACTGCTAAGTAAGTTCTGTTTTCATACTAATGTTTATTTCGTATATGGATTCAAAAATGTCTATTTAAGAATATGCATATACACTTAGAAATCTTTTATATTCATTTTTGTCAGCCGTCGAATCGCTATAAGCACTGGTTGTGCCTACTTTAGAATGAGATGTTTAAAAACATGTTAGTTTACCATAGACGAAGCGTTGTAGCACTTATCTTATTGTATTACAGTAATATAGTTGCAAATTGTCGCTCATCAATGCATGGTCAGTCGACGATTGATATATGACAAAGCATTCGATTTCGTCGTTATAATTATAGTTTTACACGTGGCTAACATTGACACGTTGCGTGCTAATTTGAATATCTATAATTGGCTTGTATATTATATCACGCCATTTCCCCATTCCACATGCCTTGTAAATTTTATCATATTCTAGATCAATGCTCGTTTTTTTTTAATTCGTAACATCATGACCCAAGTCTGTATGTATATAATCTTTTACTATCGCACCCGCGCCATGGGGAAATCCCCTTTGCTGATCTCGCACGCTCAAACGTGTTATAACATAATCGAAGAGCTTCCAATAAATTGTCGACTGATGATAAACAAACGAACGAGCATTAGTTTTTTTTTTTATAAGAATTTATTAAGACGCAAATAATACAAGGAAGCATATTAATATTATGACACGGAAACTTGGGCTAATAGCAGGTTATTTACGACAAAATGAATACGACAAAATTTGGTTGGTAATGATTTTGTCGCATCGATGACATATGTGCATACATTGTTGGACGAATGTTTCTACGGTAAGTCTCGTAAATGCGCTTCGTACTTCAAATATACGAGTACATACAATATGCATGTATTGTGTACCTATTGTTTCACTACGAATAACACGTCAAAAGATCCTCAATACTCTACATGTTTCGTAGTTTCGTCAATTTTCACAATATCCCGACAATTGCTAATCGCTTTACTCAATTTGAACACTGGAAGCGACCAACTTTGTTACAACTCATAAAACATAATAGGGGTACATCCTTTTAAGTTGATTAATAGTTTTTAATAAATGCATTTATTCCTACGATTGATGGCTTAACGTTGGAGGAAATTGTGAAAATAGTTTCACCCGATATATAGGAATCTTTTGAAACCATCTTAAATATAGGTGTACTATACCGGTGCGCGTGTGAACATACATAATTCTTCTCTTAAACGGCTTGACCTATTTTGATGAAATTTTTTGTGTATCTATAGGATTATTTGAATAATTCTTAGCTACAACTAGACCCGGTAGGTGGCGCTCTTGGTGGGATTGCTAATTTTTATTTATCTGAACATTTTTTTTAGTACTTTGGATTCCTCGCATAGTAAATATGTGTGCCCAAATTTTCCGTCTTCCACGCCGCCCTGTAACAACCGGTATATATATTCTATATTGTTTTTAATAATTCATTGAATTATATACAATGTATTGTAATACAACAAACGTTACGAAGCTGACAACCATATTCTGCAGATAAAAGCATTTTGCAGCGAGATAATCAATAAATCGAATTATCTCTAAGATAATCCGTTTATATGAAGCACGTAGACCAAGTCAAACCACTGCATTCATATTATTAGTATTTAGTCTGGCGCTATATATGAAAATGTACCGTCGTTTATGTGAACAGACAAATATAATCTAGGCCTATTGGAAGGTTACACCGTTGCGTTGCGTACGGAGATCCCGGAGTCCTCCAACAGCGTCGAGGAAGGCCACGAAGGTTTTAGTGCAGTAAGAATCCCACATTACTCAGGTGTCTCTCCCTAGGCATCGTGGTACCTTTTGAAAGCTTCCCCCCCCCCGTAACAAAAAAAGCCTTTTGGAAGGAACGATGAATAGGTATTTTTATAGGCACATGTGTTGGATGCATTTACGCTATATT